>RJWT010014263.1:0-21203 GCA_004365215.1 Cuniculus paca
CACACCTGGCTCTGGAGTAAGGTTTGGTAGAGTGAGCAGGAGGGGCAGAGAGAGTAGGGGACTGGACTAGAGGGCCAGGCTCTTTTATTAGTCACTTTCCAGTGACTGGGACAAAATACCTGACACTCACAACTTAAAGGAGGAGAGATTCATTTTGGCTCACAATTTCAGTCCATGGTTGACTGAAACAGGATGGCTGAACCCAGATGGCAGCAGAACCTGGTGGAGGAAAAGATGCTCATCTTTTGGTACCATGCTCATCTATAGTAGCCAGGAAGTAAAAAGGAGAGGAGCCAGGGCCGAGAACACAATCTTCATGTTCACACCCCGTAACACCTCCAACCAGGCCCCGGCTCCTAGCAGCACACTCAGCTGTGAACTCATCCATGGATGAATCTACTGATGCAAACAATGCCTTTGTAATTCAATCACCTTCCACGTGCACGAGAATTTCAGGGAACATTCTAGATCTGAACCGTAATACGGGCAAATGGGCTTGTCTGCTTTCTGAAACTCTTCAATTAAGGCACACCACAGAAAGGGCGTTGAGCTTGTCCTGAGAAAATTATCATGAGAAATGCTGTGGTGTGGCCAGATTACATTAGCCTTCTTCCGGGAGCTTCTCCAGTCTCATTTCTTCTCTGACAACACTAAAATGGTCCTGGCCGGATGTGGATAGTCACTCCTTGGCTAACACCCTGGATGACACCAGCATGCAGTGCCAAGGTCTGACATCTGCCCTCCAGTTGGAAGTGCTCTGATGTCTCGGTTGTCCTATTTGCAGGCCAGATAAGCTGGGGCAGCTTGTTTTTGCACCAGCCAGGTCTGAGATGGCGGAGTCCAGCCATCTGCATCCTCAGAGGCCTTCTCTGACCTCCTTGGTCAGATTCCAATCCTTCCCCAGCACCTTCCTTACCACTGAGCACTGATAAGCACTCTCCGTGTGCGCTGACTTAATCACGGATGGAAGTCCTGCTCTACGAGCCATGTTTGTGAAGGCTTGTATACACACGCTCACCGCCACACTCACACATTACTTATTCTTTGTGTCTCTTTCCCTAAACTCAAGCTCTGTGAAACCGGGGTCTGCGTTCACTGAATCCCAGGTTTGCAGCACTGTGCTTGGCATAGAGGCAACTCAGCCAAAACTTACTGAGTGTAATAAATAAATGAGCTTTCTTAAATAAGTTTTCCAGAAACAGGAGGCATGTCTGTTTATTTCACATTCTCCAAGTGCTAGAAACAAACAGACATTTATTAAAATATGGGGATGCAGTTTTATTGGAGAGGACACCAGATATTTGGCATCCTGGGTCTCTTGCTCTTTCTGGTGTCACCAGCTGTGTAGCTGTCATGTGTTGTTTTTCAGGTTGCCACCCTTCCTTCACGGAGAGAACTTTTGCAAAGTTCTCTGCTGCCTCCCGAGCTGAGGGGTACAGGGAAATCAAAGTCCATCAGTGTTTTTTTCCCAACCTTAAGATAGGTTACCATCTGGCTGCCCTGGGCCCGGAGCGTCTGGAACAAGTCATGAGCTTCAGTTAATGTCAACACTGTTTGGAATAAGCTTTTTGTAATATTGGTGGCTAACAAACAATACATATTCATCAATGCTGATGAGCTGCAAGATCTGACACAGTCTCCAGGGAACAGCAGGACAAGGGTGGGTGAGGAGTAGATGGACAGCTGTGAAGCTCATGGCCTCACCGAAGACAGGTGTCCTGTTTACAAGCCACTTTCTGAAAGCCGCATTCCCGCACATGCACCTGGAGTGACATTTTGTATCTTTGGACTTTGGAAGACTAGGCCTTTGAAGTTTTTGTTATTGTTTAACAAAAGGACCATCAGACAAGGATTTCTTCAGAGTCAATCACATAGACGCCACATGTAACAAACACAGGGCCACACTGGTCCTGCCATCCCATCCAAGAATCACAGACTGAATCTTTTTGGGGGTGCCCAGCAAGTATTAAAGAGTAATACTCAAAGACCTCAGAAAATACCTTTGTAGGACTCTTACTCCTGGTAAGAACGTGACAGTCAGTTCAAAAATTACGTTTTAGATTTATTTTGCATGCTTATTGGCACATATTTGCAATATACAATGATTCCATTCATCATGGGGAGCTGGTACATGTACATAACACATCCTCATTCTTTTTGCTTCCCCACTTCCGGCCCCTTTTCCTCCATCTCTTGGTCCCCTTCCCATCTGCAAAAGTTCTACCTCCCTGTTTCTTATTATCTATTTTTTATTTGGCTTTTTAAATTATTCAAACTTAGGTTTTTTCATGTAAGAGAAACCATGTGATATTTAAGCTTGTGATTTATTTCACTTAACATTGTGGTCTCAAGATACATGCATTTCCCCACAAATGAACAAAAGAGAACAATATAAAACTGTGTCCTCTGACCACTGAAGTTGCCAGCTCTCTTATCTCAGGGCTCAGAGAAGGGAAAGAGCACATGACCTCATTCCTGCGGGAACTTTCAGGTTCTTTAAAAAGTGTAAACTGTTGTCTACTCATTATCGTACCTTCTAATCTAGAAAACAAGATGACCTAAACAGATTACTTTACATAGTTTAGAATACAAAGATTCTCAAACTATTTTCACCCCCTTTTTTTCCATTCATCAAGACATCTTCTTAAAAGAAAAGAGAGTAGTGGAGCCACTGTAGAAGGGATGAATAGCCTGCATCCTACAGCCTATGTACCGAGAACAAAGGGCAGTTCTTTCCCATCCCACTCAAGCTATGAAGCGATAATCTAGACCCATGAGCATCAGCAACCTTCTTTCTTGTGAAGGTTTGGATAGTGAATACGTTACGCTTTGTGATCCATATGATCCCTGTGGAAATCGCTCTACTCATCTTTCCAGTTACACAAAAAGTCCCATACAGTCATAGGTGAACACAAACCTCCAAGCATAAAACTTTATTTACAAAAACAGGAGCTGGCCAGTTTCACAAGCAGTGCTTCCCAAACTCGCACAGGGTGAGAACCAGTGGAGCCTCTTGCGGAAATGCAGACGCAGATTCCGTGGCCGTTCCCTGGGACTGCGGGCATCGCTGGTGACTGCCAGGTCCCAGGCTGGTGCTGCTGCTAGTTGGGCTCAGAAAGCACACAGACAAGAGCACCCTGGGAAGTTTTTCTGGTCCTCAAGCTACTACACTTATTTCAGCTGACTGCTTGGGGGGGGGCTCAATTTCCCCAAATCAGTTACAGAATTCTTATTAAGAACATATTTATCGTGACTTCCTCCATGCATGCTAGTGATCTGTGTTTGTGTCTTGGACTTTATTATTCAGTAAGTTTAATGCTAATTGTGCCTAGACCCAAACTATTTCTGCCTTGGTGAGACTGTCACTCACCCTCTGTCTTGCATGATAATAAATGAGATCTTAAATGAGTGGGATTTTTCTGGTTATGCACACTGAACTTCTCATCCTGCTCCACTCTTCATGTTGAATTTAAACAAGACATGGCCTGTGTCTACTTCAGGAGTTATGGTTTCTTCTTGTCACTCCCCATGCCCTTTGTCTAGCTCCTATCCTGTACCCCATTGGAGGAGGCACCCATCAGTAGGTAGCACTTGGCATGTGAATGAATGTTGTTAGGGCTCAAAAAGCATGGCACCCTGACAGTTGAACACTTGGAAAGGAAGAAGTTAAGATGCAAGATCGTCCCCATCTCCTCCTGCCTTTCTTTCTCCTAGTCCATTTTGTCCTTTAAGGTTGACCACAAAAACTAGAAGTCCTTTCCCCAGAAGCCAGCTATCAGTTTGGAAATACTACTCCAGCTTTCCCTCCCTGTCTGTCTAAGAAGTGGCCCTAAAGGGATTCCTTGTGGCCTGAGAGAGGCCAGGAAGATTCTGGACAGACAGACCTTGCTGACTTCTTCCTGTCTAGTACCATTATATCAAGCCCGCCAGGTAGACCAGAGCTCCACACTGCTCTCCACTCTTCATGGACCCAGGAAGCTTTCCCGAGCCTTCACTTCTGAAGGCTCCTAGGACACTGAAAGCATCCATCCCATCTGTGCTATGTCTTTCTCTCATTAACCTGCCTTTTCTTACAGGAGGGTTGGCCCTGGCCCCCAGGATGGGGTAAGAAAGGTGTCCCATGTTGCCCAGTGTTTAGTCAACTTTCCCTGCTCCACTCAGTATAACTGCTTTGCTCATTGAGTAGAAGATCTCACTCTTGGAAGGCAAAGCAATTGCTGATAGGATATTTTAAAAGCAGCGCAGAGAAGCAGGAGCGGCGCAGTAGAGAAGCAGGCGATAGCTAAGGGAGGGATTTATTGGGGGTGAGGACGCGGGGAGGAACGTTCACCCAGCATGGCTGAACTACTTCCTCCACCGGGTACAGAGGGGGTGGGGGTTATATGTTCTCTGACCGGAAGGGGATGGCACTAGGGGCGAGCACTGATGACATGTAACCGACTGGTGGGAATTTCGGCATTCCGGCGCACATAGGAGGAAGCTGTAATCGGGGAGGGAGGGGCTAGTGGTTCGGCTATACCACTGCCGTTATGTCCAGTAATTTATATTAGGACAGAAACCTTTCAATTGCAACTTTCAAATTTATCTTGGCTTCCTCTGAGCAGAAGCCTACTCTTAGGGAGAATGGAAGTACTAGCTCGAAACAGAACTCTGTGTTCTTCCGTTTCTCATCCCAAATAACCCCGCACAGTACTCCAAAACTAATCCCGCTTCCAGCTGAAACTCAGCAGAAATGAGAAGTTCCCTAACTGTGCTTTCATCGCCTAAGAATTCTGGCCTGCTTTGGAGGCCTGGGCTGCTGAGCTGCTTCTGGACAGAGTTTAGCTCCCAACTAAGTGCCGTTACCATGCACACAGCTTCCTGGTGACATCGAAACTTGAACTGCCCAGAGAACTAAGTATACTTCCTACTTATTTATTGATTTTTATTTTAGACAAGGAGACTCTATAAACCTTGATCACTATTTTGGTTTCCCATGGCTCTTCTTAGCTAGCAAATTGTCCTTACGTTGAACCGGAATTCTTCTGGCTGCCATACAAGCCCATCTTCCTTTACTTCCTATCTGAAACAGCTGCTAAACTCTTCCTATCTACCAGCAATTAGCCTGAACTAATTTCCAAAGTCTCCTGAGAGGGGCTCGTTTTCCAGAGAGCTGGGTGGGATCTAGGCAGGGCAGAAGGGCCAGGAGCGGGTGGGCTGTGGCTTAAAGAACGATATTTGTCCCTACCAGCTGAGCGCAAAGATAAAGAGAACTATTACCTGATTGTAAGAAAAATACAAAAATGTGTTTTTTCTTTCCACTCTGCTGTTTCTTAAACTATTTGTTGAATTTCAATGGTTTTTATAGCTTACTAAACGTCTGTGTTGCTTAATTAAAATTTTAAGTCCCTGTAGCATTTTAAAGCCATGTGGTATCTTGGTCCATCTGAACATCACTTCCATTTGTAGAGGAAGACAGTCAGGCACAAAGGACCAGCTCACAGCTGTCTACATTGTGCATTTCTGCGTGGGCCTCGCCAGGTTCCTGGGAGGTGACCTGTAAGCCCTCTGAACGTCCTATGTGATGAGGGTGTCTGCGTTTGTCTGGGAACTTGGGCAACCCTCAGGCTGTGCCAACAGCATGTTCCATGGTGGGGGCCTCACCGACATGTGATCAACTTGCTTTCCATGGGGCTGGAGACTAGGTCAGCCCCATGGGCAGTCAGCAATGCTGTCGCTGGGGTAAAATAACTGACATTCACAATTTATTGAGGGCTTGCAGTTTGGGGGGCAGTAGTCTGCATGGTTTTCCAACTCCAAGGCAGAAGCAGCCCAGTGTAGGGGCGTGGCAGAGGAAAGATGCTTCACCCATGGCAGAAAGAGAAAGGAGGAGCCAGGGAGG
Organism: Cuniculus paca; assembly: GCA_004365215.1. Classification (NCBI taxonomy): domain Eukaryota; kingdom Metazoa; phylum Chordata; class Mammalia; order Rodentia; family Cuniculidae; genus Cuniculus; species Cuniculus paca. The sequence continues at coordinate 5,882 of RJWT010014263.1, forward strand.
GCCAGGGACCCTTGGGATTCACGCTGCTGTGACTCACCTCTTCCAGCCCAGCCCTAACTCCTCAAAGCGTGTTTAGCTCTGAGCTCATCAGTGGATCCCTGATATCCCTGACGGGGATAGCACCCCATGATCCAATCCTCTTCCAAAAGACACACCTCTGAACACATGAGACTTTCGGGGAACATTTTACATCTGAACTATGACAAATCCCTGTTTCCCTGAACGCAGCCGGGCGACCCGAGGCTCAGGTGGGCTTCCCTGAGTGGCAGCAGTGGCAGAGTGGTGTCACGCATTCTCGCTGGAGAAACAGGGGTGGTTCACGTGACTTGGAATTTCAGAGGATGACTGAACCTCGTGTTCTCTTTGTCTGTGGCCGATGCGAATCTGTGTCCTCTTGCTGGGATGACTGTGAACGCAAGCAGAACAGGTTTGCTGAGCTCTGCAAAGTCCTCCTAGGGAATCACTGAACCCTAGGGATCTTACAGATCCCCAAACACAAGTGGCCTCTCCAAATTCACAGTTGTTTTATGACAGGGTCAGCACAGACTGACTCTGCTCATTCAGCTTTGTGACTCCACACAGGGACTCAGTTACTCCTTAGTTCATTTGCCCATAACTGTCAAATGTATGGAGGGATTCCACTGTGACCAGGAGCCAGGAGGCTGAGGACAAATGTGACAAAATTCCTTCCTTAAGAAGCCAACATTATGATCCACTGAGATCTTCTTATATAATTCATTATCAGTCTGAAAATTCATTTTTTCACTAGTTGGCCCTCAAATTGTAGAAATAACGTATTTGTTCAGATTCGCATTGCACAGCGTTTCAGCACACTTGTCAGACTCCCCTGCCCGATGGCGATTGTGCAGCCCGTTTCCTTCCGATTTGAAGTGTTGCCCAGATGCAAGACTCTGCCATGCATTTTGTTGCAAGCATCCCTCTCCCTACAACCACCCATGGAGAATTATACCCTCAATACACATTTATGTATTAAATGAATCAATGCATGAATGAATGAGTAACTGCTGAGGGAATGAATGTTTGCTGGCATAGAAATGTCATCAAGATCAAGTTATCATGAAACATTTTCTAAAGTCTCTGGGGACTACATATGGGGGACAGATCATTAAATGAATAAAATAAAGGTCTTCAGGGACCTAACACTAAATTTAACCAACACCTGCATGTGCAAAACCTTTTCACTAATGAAATATATTTTTACGAATTTTACTTTCTAAAGTAAAACTGAAATACTTTTTAAAAACCATGACCTGTATCTTTGGAAATGAAGAAATCTAATTGTCCCTGTGTAAAAACACCTGAAGCAATAAGGCCGCTCTTGAGGCTCCAGCAGAAGTCAAGACAAGAGAAATACCATACTATCTATTCTACTTCCTCTAACTCCTGGGCTCTTGAAGTTACCTACCCAGGAGAAAAAAAGCTGTAATTCTACAAGTAGAATTACAAGTCCAACAGGGGACAAATTTCAAGAAGGTGATAGAGGTGGGGGACCGTTTGCCAGTTGAGAGATAGGAATGCGAAGAGATCAGTGGACTCATTAGTATGTTATAAATACAAAAGCCATCATCTGCTGACCATCATTCCCAAGAACTGGTGGTGGCAGGAGATGAAATTCCGAAGTAGCCAGCTCAAGGGTAAGTTCCAGAGTGAACACCTTCACAGATGACATCACTATACCAGGAAGAGAGACTGCATTAAAGAATGAACTCTCGTTGCCAGTTATGAATTCTTCATGTCTCAGCAGGTACTCGACCTTTATTGCCTACTTTGTGAAAGCAGTTCTGGTCCTTTGGACACATCCTTTGTCACCAGGTATGATGTTATTTTGTCAATAGAGGGCACTGGTGAGGCACTGTGGGGTCCATGCCACAGGCTCCTGCAGCACACACTCCTGCAGCTTGGGTCCCTTTCCCAGTCCCCTGCGCAGGTTTCCTGTAGTGTAGGCAGCTTCTCTGGCATTTGGTTCTTTCTCCAGTACTGACTCCTGCAGCGTGTGGCAGCCAGCAGCACCTGTGGTTAGCAGCTCCCCGAGGAACCAGGGCGTCAGTTCTGGTGGACGTCTCCAGGGAAAGCTTTTCCTAGCAACCTCCACTTAAGACTTCCCTGGGGCTCTTTGAGCTAGAGCCTTCCCTCCACCTCTTCTTTTGATAGTCTGTCTCAAACTGAGACGTAGTGGCTGTTCCTTCTGTCTGCTATTCCTTGCAGTACTTACTGGCCAATCTCTTGGCAAGCCAATCTTCTGTTGTAGTTACTAATTCCTTGCTTCAGTCCTTTGCATTCTTTGCACTTTCCTTGTTCAAATCACTGTGTGATTTTGCATCCTGTTTAGACCCTGACTGACATGTTCTAGGTTCTGGGAGTTATTACAAAGTAACCTCTTAAAAGTGTTAGAGCTCATATAATTGGTCCCCCTCAAAATAAAACAGCATGCAATCTGTAGTTATTTTCCCATCATCAAGCCTAGGTGGGGATGAGGGAAATATTCCCTCTGACCTCTGAATGTACATTGAGATTAACTGACGATGGACAGATTAATAGGGGAAAAGACATAACTTACTGTGTATGGGGCATCGCAAGAGGATGACTACCCAAGAATCCAAAGAGACTCAGAAACTTACATATCCATTCTCATATGGAACAGAAAAGGGAGGAGAGTAGGCAATTTTGAGGGGCAATAAAAGCTTTTTCGAGGAATCAATGGGCCCAAAGAATACATATTAGTTTGTGAATGATTCTCTCTGGAAGTTGAATGGACCAAAGAACTGGAGAACTTGTGATAAAGTGTGAGAGGGGTGGTGAAATTCCGCAGTACTCCTGAGATGTGGGTTTAATCTTCTCTGATCGATGGACTCTCCGGGAGGCATCAACAGTAAATGGCTTCCTTCTTGGTGGATTCAGCCTTTAGCTAGAAAAAGGATTTCAGAGAAGAGTCTCTCCCTGCATTTGAAGAAGGAAAAGAAGAGAGCATTAGAGAGTCTTTGATTCTAAGGCAACTTCTGAGGTCTTTCAGGTTTTTTTCATTCAAAGGGTACAGTACATCAAAGCATCATTCTTTGTAATATCACTCAACCAAGTCTCAATGTCTACTTTTAAAAAGCTACATTTGGTGACATATTGAAATGTATTGGATCAGAGCTCTATTCAAAAAGCTCATTCGAGTCCATAGCTTTCAGTAAACCTAACACCAAAGCCAAAATGACCTCACCGGTAGGAGGGTTCTGGAGAGCATTACCGCAGAGAGCCTGCGATGACTTTGGAAAGTGATCTCATTTCCTTTTCCTTCCTTCCTTGATCATTCTTGTCTCACGAAGTGACTCTGAAAGGAGTTCTTACTGCCCTCTTCTACCTTCTGCCAGTGGGGGGATATCACTTTGGGATTGTTTGAGCAACTCTGGGTGAAATGCATGTGTCTAAATTCAACATCTCAAAGTCCAATCATCACAGAGGCATTAGAAATTTGACAAACCTTCAGATTTCCCGGACATTAGAAATAAACGTTTGAAAAAGTGGACATGGCCAGAACAATGGGATCACAACTTGCCACACTTCCTGATAGTGAGCTCGCAGCAGGACCTTGTGCCTTGGAGACCCCTGGGGCTCAGTCATGCTTGCACCTCAAGAGGAGAGAAGCAAGGGACCTCTTTCTGATGCTGGGAACATTTGAAATTCTCATAAATGGCTTTACATGCTGTTTATTGGTGAACTACTATGTGAATAGTTAGCTTATTTGATCAATTTTTTATTAACTATCTACATTTTTGGTGACTTTCTTTTTTTAAAACTAAGTTTATTGGTACATTTTAGGTACACATATTGATCACATTTATCATAGGGAATTTGCACCTGTACGTGATACATTTGTTTCTTTTTTTTCCCCATTCTCCTACCCTCCTTGAGTTTCTCTTGATGGAGAAAACTTCATGATCACTTTTAGACATGCTCTAAAATTTATTCCTCTAAATAGTATTTTCTTTTCCTATGGTTATAATTATGTTCTGAAAAACTTATGAAGCATTATACATATAATGTGTGGATATATTATACATGTTTGTGTATATATACACACATAAGCATCTTTGTTTAAAATCCTTGAAATATAAGTATATTACCAGGTCAACAAATGTAAATGGATGGGGAGCCTATAGTTAGTCTTAGGGAGCCTGGGATTACAGCTATTTTCCCCCTGTCCATATTCTGGACATATTAATTTAGGCTGATATCTTCAGTATGTAGCGTCAACTTGCCAGCATCTGTAATAATTAATACAGATTTCTGTCAGTATGCCTCCAGGGAAGTCTGTGTTAGTTACATATTCCTGTATAACAAATTATTGCAAACTTATGGCTATAAAACCAAACTCTTAAAAGATTCTATCTATCTATCTAATAATTATATATATAGACAGATATATATAGACAGGTGATAATTATACTACTAATTGCTGTTAATTCATCAAAAAGAATGGTTTGTACTTTCACTGTTTGATCATTTTTTCATGTCTGTATCATAATCTGAGCAACTATTTTGAAGATAACAATACATAATATATTAACCATTGTTAATCTCCTATTATGTTATGTTGAAATTCTGTATCATTGTTTTTATTCTTTGTTCATTTTAAAATTAAAAAAACAACTCTTATTACCCCATTATTCTTCAGGTTAGAAGGCTGGTGTGGTATGTCCAGTTCTCTGCTGATGGAAATCACGAGGTCATAATGAAGGTGGCAGCTGGGGTGAATTTTATCCTGGAGTCCTTGGGGGAATAATCTGCTTCCAGTTCATTGTCCTGTTGGCAGGCTCATTCCTTGCAATGATAGGACTGGAATCCCCTTACTCTGGTGGCTGTCAGTGGCTTTTAGTCCCCAGAGGCCACTTGCAGCCCTCACCAGATGACTGAGGTCCACCTGGATGCCCTCCCGACCATGGCCACACAAGCTGACCTCATCACAGCAGGGGAACACACCTCCCCTCACTCCTAGGGTCATTCAGGCATGGGGAGGCTGTGAGGCTACCTTCAGCACCCACATTCCAGCTGGAAAAGTGCTGGGAGAAGCAAACCTTTCAGAGGAATTTCATCAACTTCCACATGAACTGAGGTTCAAACAAGATGCACATGGATATAGACACTTGAACATCTGTCTGATAAAGACAAATCAGAGCAAGGATGCAGTAGATTGGGATGGACCAACAAATGCTACAACAATAGAACCAGAGTGCCCATCCTGAAACTGAAGGCAACAAAAATAAGTACAGAATAAGTTAACAGAAATTAAAAGATTATAAATTCATTAAAGCAAAAGTTACTAGGCCTTTAAAATGATATGCTAAATTAAACCAAATCAAATATTTGAGCTCCTGCATGTCAAATGCCAAAAATCAATAGAAAATAAGCAATAATAGCATTTATTGGACCCCTACTGAATACTAGAACAGCAAGGCACTATCATGAGTGATTTACATGTATTTCTTCATTCAGTATTCAAAACATACCTAGACACTATTATCACTCTTTTGTATTTTGAAAAGTGAGGCACAGAGATGAAGTAATTTGCTCAAGATCACCTTGTATGTGGCAAAGTCAGGACTGAATTCAGGAAACTGGGCTCTAGAATCCATGTATTTTTATATTTCTTGCAAGGAGAGAAGGTAGGAAGCAGGAAGGGATTGTTGCAGGGAGGGAAGACAGAGAGACATCTCAGGTGAAAGCAGAACCTGCCTGGTTGCTACCACTCACAGTGCGCGTCCTAGAGTGTGATGATCAAGTGCCTTCTCTTTTGCATTGTGCCTGGATGGATGCCATTTGCTTTTGTTTCTGTGTCTCCAAGCTCTAATTAAGCTACTTGTCTTGGTTATTTTTATCTCATTAGTGGGAGAAAACACCCAACACTCAAAGTTAAGGAAGGAAAGGTTTACTTAGCTCACTTAGTTTTTGGAGGTTTCAGTTGTAATCAGCGGGCTCCAAGACAAGGTTGCATGGTAAGGGCCAACACTTCTAGGTAGCAGAAGACAGCAAAAGCAACAAGAGTAAAAAGGGGGAAAACAAGCCTCTTTCCCTCCCTTATATTGTAAGCAGGCTACTCCCCCACCAGGGAGGGTGTAGCACTCATACCATCTCTGTGCCCTCCTCTTGCACAGGTTCAGGATGTTTACAGTGAGGACCCTGACCCCCTGCTGGGTCAATTAGCTAAACTTCTGAACTTCTCAAGTTGATACAATGAACAACATCCTAGAGCAGAAAGGTAAAGTCCTCTACACCCTAGGATGTAGAACTGCTGAGTTACTTAGTTAAACGTCTAGACATCTCAAGTGGACACAATGTACCAACCATAACACTACTCTATCATTGACCTGCCTTCAACAGTTTGATATGGTAAATCTCAGGAACAGAGCAAACCCACTGGCCTGGGAAACACCCACCTTGTCTGCATTCATCCATTAATTTTTTCATTGATTTAGCCATGATTAACTATCATGTGTCACCTTCTGGGCATGTTATAGTTTAGGTCCAGTTGTTCTAAACTCTCGTGTAGTCATAGGTGGTCCTTTAGAGAGGTGATTGGATCACGGAGGCTCAGTACTCATCAGTGGATGAGTTTATGGTGAGTTTACAGATGAAGGTGCTGTTAGGAGACAGGGCTGGTTGGAAGGGAAGGTTTATTAGGAATGTGACCTGGAAGGATACATCTTCATCTCCTGCTCCTCTCTTCTCTCTCTGCTTCTTGGCCACCATGACACTAGCAGCTCTTTTCCACCATGCAAGGACTGAAACTTCTAAAATATGAGCCAAAATAAAACTCTCCTTTACATTATTGGTGTTGGGTATGTATTTTATCCCAGAGACAAGGTAAGTGACTCGAATGGCAGAGATGGGGGAAGCACACATTCAATAAACAAAGGAGCATCAAGTAGGATCAAGAACAGTGAGGAAAATGAAACAGAGTTAGAGTGGTAGTGACTTGAAGGATAAAGATGTTAGGCTTAGTTATCAAGGCAGGTCTCTCTGATAAAATATTTACACTGTGACCTGAATGGCTGAGTGCTGTGCATTGGTCTTAGAGTTAACCAAGGGATGATATATTTCCTCCTGATTCTTGTAGGGAGCACCTCTGCAAATTCCCCAGGTTCTTGACACTAAGAACATCATTAGATTTGCTTTTTAAAGTAAATTTAACATGCCAAAGCATCACTAATGTGAACCTTAAATGATAAGCATTATAATGCCAATTGTAATTCTTTATAATATTGTAATTCAAATATTATAATCCCTTTTTTTGTTCTCCTCCCTGTCTGGGAAGTTTATAATTGTAATTCCATTGAAATGTTATTGGAATCCTAGTGAGTTAATTTTAATCTATCACCTCCAATGCAACCCATGGTCAGAATAAAGACACTAAGACATATTTATAGTTATGGGCAGCCAAGGGGTCCTGAGTCTGGCTCAGGTGAGGATTCACAGAACAAAGGCCTTCCCCAGAGCCTCACCCAGGATTTATTAACTTGTGAAGAAGGCAGTGGCTCGATGATGAGTGGCAGTGAAAATGGCAGGAGTTATGTGAGTAATGTGTGCTGAGCAGGTAGAGAGAAACAACCCCTGCAATATGCAGGAAGAAGGGTATGCAGAAAGATCAATCTGCATAACTCAATTGAGGTAGCATTTGAATGATTTAGGAGGCTGTTGCTTCATTTTCTGATATGTAAATTTTGTGTCCTGGGAAGTCATAGCCTCTTACCTTGAGGCTCAAACACAGTTGACATTCCTGGAGCTATGTGGCTCTGCCATCCCACTGTGCTCAACTGTTTATAGGGAACACGGTGTGAGAAAACAGGAAACTGTTAGCTGGCTTCAAGGATTACACATCAGTACCTCAGTTAGCCTTATTTGCAATGCTTAGAGTCAATTGAAGGGAGAAGCAAATAGCATAGCCAGTTCTGTACATATCAGTACATGGAGACAGGGACTCAGTTTAACTAATGCATGTGTGATTGTTCTGCATTCAAGGAGAGCCGACCAGGTTGTCTCCTACAGACAAGATCAAAAGGAGGTTAGGAGGACCCCATGATTCCCTTGTGAAGTAAAAAATACTCCTGGACTTGCTCATATTTTGGAGACTTAGTGTGTCATATGTCTTTTAAAATCATTATTTTCATGTAGTTTTAGATGTCTGAGAATAGATCCAAGTCACAAGCAGGCAATGTTGATTTGACCATCCAGTCTAATATATATTCTCGTTTCAATTTTCTAACTCCAAGTATTGAATATAAATATGTTGCTTATTTTCAGAGCGAACCCGCTGCTTCAGTCTTCCACATTGCTGCTTCTAATTAGATTTCCTAATCAATCATCTGCATGTATTGTTCCATCTTCCGAAGCCCATATTAATAAAACGTCTGCTTACTTAGAAGAATTTGGTGAGAAGTTTAATTTCAGGTTCTTCATCCATCTGGTCTTGTCAACTGCAGAATGGGAAGGACAGGTTGGTGGTGAAAGAATACCATCTGTGCCTGTGAATTCCTTGATCTCTGCATGATGAGCAGGAAGCATCACAGGACTGAAGGGCCAAGATCATGAACAGGATGGCAAAGCATCGATCCGGTCTACTTTCATTCATGAGTAGAGCTGTCACAAGATGGATCAACGTCATAACACTGGCAAGAGGCTTACATTATTCAGCAAGTCACTTGGAAGAAATTGCCTCCCACATATTTGCTTTCTCCGTCCTCTCTCATGGTGACAAATTATTAAAAGGGATTCTGTGCTTTCAGGCTAAATGTTAGTTTCTTTGAATAAAATCATAATGATTTTATCCATCAGCATTGAGTGGATCAGCCAATATACAATGCAACCTAAATCAAAGGTCTAAAATAGTTTGCTCAGTGGATCACAGTGTTATATCAATGCTCCTAAAGTGAGAAACTTTAACCTTTGTACAGGAAGGTCAGCCTTACATAGAAACACGCATTCCATAGCCAATGCCATCCTCACCCTTAGCTACACGTCAGGGATGGAGGATGATGCAACTCATCACATTTACTGAACAAAAATCTGAAGTTCATGTCCTGGTGATGGTACAGCTGAACTTTGATCACACAGAACTGCACGCTACGAATCACACAGATTGCCTCAATTACTGAATAAAACTGGGACAACTGGACAAATCAGTGAGGAAGAGAGTCAGTTCCTTTCTCTCTAATCATTTGATGCTGCCTTCCCAGGCAGCAGTTGAAGCTGGATATTCATGGTCTCTTTAACTTTACTTTATTTTATTTTTAATGCATGTTTGAGGTACATAATAGTAGTCATTCATTTTGGGACATTGGTACTTGTACATAAGACAACCTAATTATTTTTTGTATCCCCCTTCCCCTTCCCTCTGCTTTCTCCTCTCTCCCTCCATCTCTTGGTCCATTCTCTTTTCCTTAGGCCTTTTGGGATGGTTAATAAATATTTAAACTATCATCTCATTCCTTTTTCCTGTGCATTCTTTTCTTGTATGCTCAGTTACCAGGCTTTCTAATCACCTTCAGTCACTTCAGTGAACTCCTCTCCTTGACCTTGATTCAGTGGCAATGACAACGGTATGAAGCACAAATAAATGCCTACATTTATATTTCTGATCCTGACTTTTCACAAACCTACACCTTTATAAGTTTGTGTTCTGCAAGACATTTTCATGTACCTATTATACTGTAACAGAAAATGCCCCCCTCCCTGCAGCCAGTGTACTTCAGTTTCTTAGTTGACCAGGTAATAGTTCCTGTTCCAGTTCTGGTTGTCCTGTCTCTTAGAAACTGCTGCTCACTGTGATACATAGCTGGTCACTGTGATGCACATTGTATAAACCAGTCCCCATGTTATGGTTGATACACTGTGTCAACTTGAGAAGTTTAGAAGTTTAATTGAGAGACTCAGCAGGGAGCCAGGATCGCTACTTTGTAAATATCCTCAGCCTGTGCCACAGGAGGGCACAGAGCTTTTGTGAGTGCTACACCCACCCTGGAGGGGGAGGGTGACCTGTGTACAATATAAGGGAGGAGGAGAAAATTGTTTCCCCCTTTTTGCTCTGGCTGTTGCTTTGAAGAGTTGTCCAGTGCCAAGCCACCTTGCCTTGGAGCTAGCTGATTATGGACTGAAACCTCCACAAACTGTGAGCTAAGTAAACTTTTTCTTCCTTCATTTTGGGTGTCAAGTGTTTTGTCCCAGCAATGAGAGAAAAATAACCAAGACATTCCAATTGACAAGCCATTCTGTCTCTACTCCATGCTTGCTTATCCCACATAAGCCCTAGGCCACCAGAGATCAGGGCCTGTTATTTTGGGAATGATTCTAATCAGTGCCCATCCACACAAATTTGCCTCTAAATCCTGGGTGTTGTTTCAGTGTTTCTTCTTGCCATTGCAAAACAGTCACTTCACAGTAAATACATCTCAGACAGAATCATTGTCTTCTAGAACCAGGCCCTACTCTCAGGTACATGGTACCAACATTCTGTGATTCCACAGGACTATTCACTGGGGCCTCACTCATTCTGCTCCCAACGTTTTCCTTTGTCTACCCAATCATCTCCACAGAGTTAATTTTTAAAACAATTTGGATGACAGAAAATTGCCTAAAGTAGTGGTTTTCCCATTTTTATTGAGAAAAGTCATTTGGGCCTCGTAAATATACAGACTGTTATTACCCTAACTTCCAGTCATAAGTGGCGATATTTAGTGATGTTATAGTCAGGGGTTGCAGGACAATCAGGACACAGAATTTATAATATTATTTATGATGGTTGCCCAGTATTAGACACAAGAAAGTGCAGGAAATCTGTCCACAACACTGAAGTCTGTTCTGCAAAGCCCCAAAGGCCAGCAGTGGAAGCTAGAAAGTCTATGCCAGCAGGATAAAGGATCTGTGCTAGTAGATTGAGGGTTCTATAGTGGAGCCAAAAAGCGACGCTCAAATAAGAACCGGGGCTCGTGGAAAAGTACCACAGCCATCCTCAGTGACAATGAGGTCCCGCGCTCCTCCAATGATGAGAACAGTCAAGTACATGCCAGGGAGCCAGTGTGACAACTTCTTCTGGAGTTTGAACAGCAACCATCTTCCCCTCCGGAGCCAGGAAGTGATGCTTAACATAAAGACCAGAGCTCCCCAAAGTGAACTGCAGCCGCTCTCAACAACAAGGTCCTGAGCTCCTCCAATGATAACGGCTGAATATTATTGGGGGAGCCAGCCTGACAAGCTCCTCCAGGAGAAGCAGTGGCTTCAAACAGTAGCACTTAGGAGAACCCACAACACCACTACTCTTCCTCTCCACATCTCTCTTTATGCTGGTAACTTTCCTCAGGTGGGCCGTCTACACTGAGCACCATGCTGATTTAATTCAGCTGGTGTTAAGTTGACCACCAGTTTTTAATCCATAACAAGTGATAGGGTCTGCATCACCAGCATGTGCAGAATATATAAGTCAAGTGGGGAGAGATTAAATGCCCTGTTATTGTTTGAAAGCAACTAGGCAGCTAAAAGACCAATCTAAATGAATAGATTTTATATGATTGGAATCATTATGTTTGTATCCTTAAGTTTTTCACAAAATATGGCACCCAGAGAAAGAGCCACAAAGTCGTATGAATCATTAAGCACCCGTACACTGCAGTGGCTTCCGGTGCTGACAGTTAGAGAAACGTCTGCCCTGGCGGCCTCTCCGACATTGGCAGCGGATGGACATGATCTCATGCAGCAGAGGCAGAACATTCCCCAGCTGCCTTGGCAGAGGATGACGAAGAGTGCGAAAGCAGGTTAAACTCAGCAGTACTCACTTCCGGAAGTATTTTATAGAGACGTAGCACACTTAAGTAAAAACAGCCATGACCTTAAGGTACACAGTGCCATCAAACCAGAGTATTCTAGATTCTAGGTGTTTGACATAAGCCATGAAACATAAGAGGTTGAATCAAAGAATGAAAGCTAATCAATCACCTCTTAAACTAAAAAAAAAAAAAAAAAAACCCAAATCCTGACATAACGCTTGAAGATACCAGTCAGTCATTGATTTTTATCACTTGGTTTCTTTTTAAATAATATAACACTGAGGATTTTGCCAAATATGAGTATTTTGGTCCTGAGGATTGGCTCAGGAACAGTTATTTTTAATGGAAGCTGTATTATCAAGGACACTATTGACATCCTATATAATTCCTTAGCTTAATTTGGAGAAGAGGAAAAACTGACATCAATCTTGGACCAGTACCCAAAACTGAGCATGTTTAAACTATTAAAGGGCTTTCATCCTTCCCTCATCTCCATCACTATTGATTTTATTATATCGAGACCAGAGCAGCATGGATGAAAGTCAGGTTTTAGCTTTCATTGCAAACCCCGTGGTGAAGAGGCTACCTGGAGAGTCACATGGAGGATTCTGAGCTTCGGTCATTGGAAGTGAGGACCGGGATCGGCAAGGTCTGTCACAAAGAGGTGGGAGTAGGAACTGGAGGACAGAGTTAAGGAATCCAAGGATGTTTAACACAGAGAAATTTCAGATATCTCCTCCAAATACCTGAATGACAGCCCTACCAACAGGGGAATCCAATTCTTCTACAGCTCAAAATTAGTAACAGGGAATGAAACACACACTCCATATAACAAACAACTTTTAAATAATTAGAAAAAGACCAAGAGAGAACATGTTCTATTGAGAAGCAGAGTGTTTCCCAGTGGTTAGAAGGGCCAAGCAGGGGCACTGGATATGCTAGAAAGGATTCCAGCAGGCATGGAGGATTGGGATAACAATTTCTTAGGGATCTTACCATCTGCCATCAAATTTCCAGCAATGGAAAACATTATCTTTTTATACAGAGGTCTTGTAATAGAAGAAAACACACAAAAATATTCCAACATTTCAGAAAAATATACATATTTAGTGCTTCCACTGAAATCTCATCAGATGTTGTTGTTATTGTTGTTATTAAAACAGTTCTTTAAAGCACATTTGAAATTTAACATCACATTTTAAAATCTCAGAATGTGGAATTCCAATGCAAGAGCACGGATACACTGGTGCTCACAGTCCCCTCCGAAAGGAAACATCAAATACATTTGTGCCGTGGATTTGAAATGAAACAGTTGTCCTGGAAGGTTCGGTATATGATCAGTTATCTTCCCACCAGCCATCAGCGTCTTTGCCATGGAGTGACAGAGATGGGGAGAAAATTACACAAGGCAGAGAGGAAAGCTGTGAAGTCAGAAGGAAAAAGCCTTTTGGATTATGCTGTGGGCTTTCTGAAGTCTTCAATTCTACCCTCGCCCATCTTCACCCTGACGCGAGGGCCGCCCTGCAGATGGATGGCAGCGCTCATCGGGAGGAGCGCGCACATATATCTTGCGGCTTGATTTTTTTATTTGCCAGCTCGAGAGGAGCCAGGAGATTTATTCGGAAGGATGTAATGAAGGTGGGGAGGCCCTAGTTAGACTGCAGTTTCTGTGCCCGATATGTTATCACTCTTTCTCCTCCAAGCGCTGACTTGCTGTCTTTATTTTTACTTATTTTTCTTTGAAGGGGAGAATATTTGGGTATAATAAGACCGTGGCCTCAGAGAGTATAGGGATGAAAATGTGGGAACATAGAATTCCTCTGTGTAGCACTTGCTGAGATGGTTCAAGTATTTTAATTATGCTTTAATTTGTATTGTTCAACACAAACACATTTACTTAAACACAATTACATGCTATCTTAAAAAACTCTTTTCTGCATCCCAAAGTGTGATTTTATGTTCCCCGTCTTGTTCTCCTTCTTTTACTTTGCCTTCCAAGAATAAAATTATTCAGTATGAGAAGAATAACAGCAAAAACCATCACTTTCTCCTTTCTTAACAGTAGCACAGGAAATGGGTTGATGTGAGTTCACCTTAAAAGCACAGCAAAAGAAATTACTGTCCCCATCCAGTCCGAGCCCAGAGATGGGACCATCACTAGAAGGAAAGAGCACATTCTGTGTTTGGATTCCAGAACGCTGTTCCACAGCAAGGAGCTGGCAGGGGCTCTGGGGGGCTGCTGACCAGCACTGGCAGGGGATGACACCCCGCCAAAGGCTCCCACTAGACCCAAGAGAAGTTCAGTTTTGCTATTTACCACATGACATCTATTAAACTTACTTGTCTGAATAATGGAATGATACTATTAACTAGAATCATTATGAACCATGCCGGGCAACGTTTAATTATTGAGTATAACTGACTTCCAGTGTAACTATTCGAAATGAAGGACAAGTACATTTAAATGCATTGGGAGTAACTAAAATTACAGGTGGTCAACATATGGTAGAGCACATTCCTAATAACACACGTGGTTGTTATTTGCTTTTGATATACTCTTAGGATTTGCTTCTTTCAGCTTGTTCTTTATTTTGCTTATTTCTGCAGTAGAGTATTATTGGAAACATAGGAATGCAGATTTTGGAAATAGTTATTAATAAAACATTTTAATTTATAATTTGTGCTTGTAAAGTTGGAGTACAAGAACTAAAATTAACATTTAATTACTGTTGAGTTTTCATTTCATGAGAGTGCCCTTACCATTTAGTGTATATGTGAAATTGAAGAATCTTAATATCATAATATGTAAAGTTTCACACCCCAAAGTAAGTGTGGACCAAATTTTCATTTTTAGGCAACTTGGAATTGTAGATGTATGTATGTCAGAAAATAATGCTATGCTATTCAGAGTGGTTAGGAGTTCAGGGCAATTCACAAAAGCCCTTTCAATTTGTCACTCTCTGAAAGCAGCATTACAGTTTACGAATTAAGGGCCATGTATGATAATATTTCTATGAGAAAAAGTGGGTTTGGAGACTCATTGCGTAGGTACAATTTGTTCAGCCCCCATCTTGGCTCCAAACATTGGCGAGGGCTTCATTAGATCTGCAGGAAGAGAGAGTCTGGGAGTGCAGCTGAGCAAGGAGGGGAGGAGAGCACTGGGAAGAGGTAGCTGTATGTTCTTCTTTCCAGTTGTCTCAGTTTCCCCTTTTCTGATATTCCCAGACAGTACTCTGGCAATAACAATGACAGTCATAGTAGCAATTATTATTTAATCCATTTGCCATATTAGAGCTGTAGTATAGTGACTTTGAGATATAGCCAATTGCTTAATAACCCTGAAAGTATTCTAATTTTACAGATGAGGAAATTGAGGCTTAGAGAGTGTGACACATGTGTAGGAAAGGTCACAGTCATGTTAACTATAGGCCAACCTCCAGAAGAGTCCAGCTCTGATGGGGCTGTGAATGGTTTTCAACACTGACATCTTTGCCAACACTCAA
>RJWT010014264.1:0-21184 GCA_004365215.1 Cuniculus paca
ACTTGACTGCAGATTCCTCTATATTGCCCCTCACTCTGACTCAGAGCTCAGTCTTCAGCTTCATTTCTTTTCCTTCTCAGCCCTCAAGGATATTTTAGGCTCATGGATTTAAACACCAACCATACATTGATGATTCCCAAATAGATATCTATTGCCTGAACTGTTTCTTAGATGTGCAGGTACGGTTCTGTACCTATACCCAACTAACACTTTCCTGAGGGGTATGTAAGGGGCCTTAAACCTTGCCTGCCTCACACTGACCTTCCCGAATTTCCTCCTACACTTCACACTCCAGCATTCACCCTCCTTTCCATTAATGGTATGTTTATCTTCCTTTTGCTGAGGCCTGCAACCTGGCAGTTACCCTTGACTTCATTCTTCTTGTTCATACTATGTTCAGTCTGTCATTGAGTCTTATTTGCGACCATTAAATCATATCTAGAAGCTGCTGATTTCTTACTGACTTCACACTCCCACTCTGGTCCAAGCCACCTTAACCTCTCTTCCAGATAGTAGCAAAATTGTTTTCCCAGCATTAACCTCTTGTTTTCTTAGAGAGTTGTCAAGAAAGGAGACAGAGGTCCTCTTTT
The DNA here is from genome assembly GCA_004365215.1 of Cuniculus paca. Taxonomy (NCBI): domain Eukaryota; kingdom Metazoa; phylum Chordata; class Mammalia; order Rodentia; family Cuniculidae; genus Cuniculus; species Cuniculus paca. The sequence goes on from RJWT010014264.1 coordinate 591, forward strand.
AAAAACGAACAAAACACAAAACGAACAAAAAACAGATCAGTAACTTCTCTGCTACTATGTCCTCCAGTTTCAAAAATAAACATCAAAGTTCTTAAAGTGGTGTATGGGGCCCTTCCAAGTTCTCAAATATATGTGTAATATATTTGCCCAAAAAAAGCCGAAAGGAGGTAGGTGAGAGCAAAGGTGTAATGTGCTAAGGAGATGATTAGAGATGTCAAAGTGATAATTATAACAATGTGTAGCTGGAGTTCTAACATCAATAGATGTTATATATGTAGCAATAATATCACAGAAGAGAGAAAAGAGAATAGATCTTTATAGGATAAATGATTCTCTGCAGTTAAGCCAATATAAATATGAAGGTGATTATGGCATCAGGATGTGTATAGTAAATCATACAGCATGTGCTTAATTAAAAATTATCAAAGGCATTAAAATGCTATATTAAATTAGAAAAATTCTCTTAAGGCAAAGGAAAGGTATAAAAGGGGAAAATAGGAACCAATGAAATGAAAGATGTAGTAAAAAGTAAAACCACAGGCATAAATCTAAGTATATCAAAAATAATAATACTATATTAAAATCAAATGTATCAAATCACTCAATTTACTTTTTTTTTTGCTAGGAATCGAACTCAGGACCTTGCACTTGCCAGGCAGATGCTCAAATCACCAAATTTAAAGATGGAGATTACCAGACTGGTTTAAAAGACATGATGTAGATTTTTACTGTCTTCAGAAGATACACATTAGATATAAAGATAAAGTAGATTGAAAGAAAAAGGGTAAAAAAAGTATAGCACACAAGTAGCAAACACATGAAACTGCAGTCCTTATGCTGATATTAGACAAAATAAATATTTAAAACAAAAAAGTTAAGAAATAAAGAGGGAGATTCTATAATGACAAAAGGATCAATCAGGAATATGTAATTACAGACAAGTATGCACTTAATAAAGGAGCACCAAAATACAAAAAAGCAAAAGCTGAAATAAAGAAATAACATTAACTGGAAAATTCTATGTCCTACCTTCAGTAGTAGATGAAACACCTAGATACATCAACAAATAAATGCAAGACTTGGAAAACACTATAAATAAATCAGGTCTAATAGATACCTATGGTATGAATACTTCTCCCAACAAGAACAGAATATATATTACTCTCAAGTGCACATAAAACACTCTCCAGGATAGTCCATCTGCTAAACCATTTTTAAAAATTAGTAAATTTAAAAGAATAGGAATAAGACACAAGTATGCTCTCTGATCATGGTGAAATAAAATTCTGAATCAACAGCTGAAAAAAATTACTTGGGAAATTCACAAATATGTGGAAATTAATCAACACACTCCAAATAACTGATGTATCTAAGCAGAAATCAAAAAGTACTTTGAGATGAAGTAAAATGAAGACACAACCTACCAAAATTTATAGAATGCAGGGGGTAATCAGTAAAGGATACAGGATTTTTTTTCAAAGTGATGAAGGTTTTTTAAAAATGTGATGTTGATTAAACATATGGCAAATATAATAAACATTGAATAGTGCACTTAAAATTGGTGAGTTGTAAGTATTTAAGTTATACCTCAAGAAAGCTGTTAACGGTAAGGTTATAATGTACCTGAAAAATGCCTTGAGGATTTTGTTTTAATACAGATTCTGACTGTGTAGGTCTGCAATATAGTCTGAAATTCTGCATTTCTAGTAAGCCTGTGTTATTTATACCAGTACTGTTAAACTGAGGTCCCTTGGAGTAGCAAGGCCTATAGCATCTTATTTGTTATTACCTTTACCAATCTCATCTTGCATTACCTTAAGGAATGGATTGATAAATCACTCGTGGATGAATTTAATTCACCCTATCTTGTTCCTGGAAGATACCATGTTTATAGAAAGAAGTCTCCAGACATATAAGATGATATCCAGATTATGAGATTAACAAGTCAGTAATCTTATAATGTCAGTATTTACAAATACTCTATAGCGTATTGCTACCTCTATCCTTCGTAATTGTTCTTCCTTTTGCCTAGAATGTTCTTTCCTTACTAACACCCTCTATATGTGAATAGCTTGATCACCTCCTCCAAAACTTTGCTCAGTTATTTCCTCTGAAAGAAGGCTTCCCTGGTAACCTTACATAAATTGCAACTCTATTCTACACACTTTTCTCTATTGTCTTGCTTTATTTGTCTTTGTATTAGTTAGTACATGGAAATACCTATCACTCTAACATACCATTAATTTATGTGTTATCATGGATCACTGTCAGTCATCTACTACAATATATATAAACTTTATGATAGCATGGATTTTTATGTTTAGTTGACTGTATTATGATTCCTACAGCAGTGCCTCAGAGATAGAAGATGCCCAACAAATATTTATTCAATAAAATAAGTGGGTAAGTGCTGTATGCATATATAATAGATGTAGAGTTGCTACAAAGAAGACAGAAGAGAGAAGAATCTGTTCTGCCTATGTGAGTTGGAAGGTTAAGGATTAATAGCCATTCATGTATGATTTTAAAATCTTACTAAGTGTTCAAGCCATGCTAGCTCCTTCACTATTGTAACACTAACTTTATAATACTTTTCAACTGATGAAGAAATACTTAATTTATTGGTTCTCTCATATTGTTAGCAATGTGCTATAGGGTATTTGTAAATACTGACATAATAAGATTACTGATTTGTTATTCTCATAATCTGGATATCATCTTATATGTCTGGAGACTTCTTTCTAGAAACTTGAAAACTAGGCCATCGTTCTTTTATCTTGAGAAATTAGATAGTGCTCACATTACTAGAGGAAATATATAAATCTTAACTGGCAGGTTCACTCTTATTTGTTCTTTGTACCCTGGTGATGTATTTACATGCTATAGATATTTGTGAAGAAGAAACTTCCAGGTGCTGAAAATTACATTTTTATTTTTTGCTGTGAGATCCTGCTTGATTTTTGGCATTGTTATCATTGTAATCTACTGAAGTAAAATTCAGTTCCAAAATATCATCATGAATGTACTCTGTTTTTTTCCCTCTTGCTTTGTGCTCCTAGAAACTGCCTGGACTACATTAATTCGTCTCTTTCACCCTCCAGCTTCTGATTAATGTCAGCCTGTGGGAGTAATTGGCAAAATGGAAGGTGGATGGGATTTGGGGTATTTATCCCTGGATAGGGCTCAGGTGAGGAACGACTGCCTCTTCCACCATATACCACACCTCCCATTGGTCCTCTTCTCTACCTATGTGACCTTTCTGGATAACCTGTAGACATGTGGTTGAACCGCTCTCCTGCTTTACCTTGCTGCTAGTCCTGAGTGCTTCACCAATCTGTGTAGTGTTCTCTACACCTCTTCCCACCCCTTTGTGAAGAGACATTCCCTCCCCCTTGGTTGACTAAGGGATTTCACTGCTTGCAGCATTTCCTAGCATGTGTCTTATGTAATTAACACCAGTACTCTCAAATTTAATTATCTAGGACATAGAAAGTGTTCTTTGTTAAAAAATCAATATCTAACTTTTTTTTAATAATGCAGTTGGCACATAAGAGATTACACTGTGGCTGTGAAGAAGTACATTGGCATCTTTAGGAGTTAGTCTCTGAAGCTACTTTGTAGTATTTATTTAACTTGCCTCACAGACATTAAAAGTTATGGAGAGATTTAAAGTTTGAGATCCCTTTCTCCCATGCCAATTGATAATACCTACAGAATTCTGATTAGGAGTTAGCACCATGCTGAGTTGAAAACCAATGTAAAGTGAAATATCCCGTGAGTAGGTGAAATGCTTGTACTACAGCATCACTCCAATCAGTGTAAGGACCACACATTTCTCTTTGTTTCGCTTTCACGGTCATCAGCCATTCTTTTACAAAGTATTGCCCACCGGAAGTGATTTGTTATATTGACTGAAAATCTTGTAGCGCTGTAATCATTTGCAAAATTTATTTTCCTGTGGAACTGAGCTTTTCAACAGAGTCGGTAGCAGTGACAAAAGACTTTTTGATCTGCACAGACCATCCTGTGGAAACCTACCAACATAATATTACTGGGTTATAATACTGGAAAGAAGAAGTGGACTTTCAACATGAAGAACTGGGAAACTAAATCCAGTGTCTCAGATGTTCTAATGGGACTAATAAATGGATATCCCCAAGTTAACTTTGTGACCTCTAGTAACTATCCAATAAATATTTAATGCTTCAGTTAACCATGAATTAGAGTACTAAAAATGTCCTATTAATGTCTAAATTGATATAAAACTAGTCACAGTATGCAGACCTTTATCTTCAGAGACATTTCTAGAAAAATATTTAAGCAATTTTAATATAATATTTACTTCTTGTCATTTAATATATTATTTATGTGTGTCTCGTTTTGAATATTATTAATAATGATTTAAATAGGCATTATTTATTATTTTGAAAATAAGTGGCTGCTTTTTTTATATGATTTATTGTATGTCTTAAGACCAGAAAATGTTTCTGATGGGATTAATTTTCAATTTCATTATGAAAATAGATTAGATGCAGTATGATATATTGGAAAGAGAGCTGGAATGTGGATCAAAAGATATGAGTTTAATTCTTAGCCCATCCACTTACAATGCAATATTGAGCAAGCTGTTTACCTTCCCAGAACCTTTAGTTTATCATCCATAATCATGGAAGTAATATTGTATATGGAGCTGCCTCCCAAGGTTTTAGAGTGAAGTCTGTACTTTGTAAAGTAAAATGCACCATAAATGGAAATGTGCAGAAAGTTGGGTGTGATTTAGAGCATTTTACTTAATAGACAGCTTTTGAAGAGATACATTTATCTCACCATTTGGTTCCTACTTGTAGCATATGTGTGAATTTTCCTTCTCCTATGATTTTTCTCCTGCCACCATGCTCCCACCTTATAATGGTGGTGGTTCTGTGGCAATCTTAATTTTCCATAACTGCTGCTTGCTGATTGATTTTTCATTAGAAAAGGGTATTGGGGAAATAAACAACTCCCTTTGATATGCCATATTCTTTCAGGTTTCCCTTTATAAAATCAGAGGATAATGCTTCATTTCTAGATTAAACATAACAAAGGCTCCTAGACACAGCAATTTCAGGGAGTCTGTAATTTGAGTACTGCCTTCCTATTGTAAAACGGCCAGGAGTATTTTCTTCTGAATAATAGCTGGGTCTGTTATAATGAGCTCACTTGATTTTAAGTATCAGTGATCATAAACCCCAAAGCCATTTTAGGCAATTGTTTTAGCAGTAAAATTAGAAACATTATGATTGACATTTTTCTATATTAAGCTAACTTGGAGCCAGCTACAATTTATTGGGGAGTGTTTGTCACTAAGACAAAATATTTTAAAGACCATACATATTTTATAGTATACATCTATTCTAATTGGTAAGAGGCAATTGGTAACTTTTCTGTTCCATACTAGGCTCGATATACAGGAAAGAATGATTTTGAAATGGCATAAACTCTGTAAGTAAGCCAAAGTAAAAGTTTACCAAACTCAAGAGCTTTTGCACAGAATGGTGGTGGAAATGAAGCCATCTTTAATTTCTCAAGGTAATAGTTGCAGTTTGGAGCCTCTCTGATGATTTCTTTTTAACCTAGGATTTGGGCCTCTTTAGATCAGTTCTGCTTGATGAGTCAGACATGTCCTTCCTGAGCTCCTGGCCAGGCCCCAGGAAGGCTTAAACTGTGGGAATAGCAAATGGTTATGAGTTAGGTGAGCGCTGTATAATTCACATAGAGAAGTATAGGAGCAGCAAGGAACTCAGCATATCTAGCAACTAGGTCAATGGGAGTGGTAGATATCCTTGACTTGTCACATTCGCCAATTCCTATGATGTAAATACTCACACCATGGTCAGTTTCAAGCACCAATGTTTAAGAGCCTACTCACAACGTTCCTGAAAATCTAACAGTCCACTCTAATACAGTAGTGAGAGAAAGCAGGAAGGACAGAAAGAGAAGCTGTCTCCACCCACCCTCCACCAACACAGAGGGTTGAGAAAGGTTACTTTCAAGTCCAAGAGTTAGTTAAAAGGAAAAAAAAGATAAGATTGTGTTGCATTTCCTGTTTTTCAGTTGCAGAGGTTAGATCTCTAATACATACCAACATAACCTTTCTCCATTTTCCGTGTGAACAATTTAGCAAATTCTTCATCGGCCACCCTCAATGGGAGCTCAGAGGAAGATTAGTACAGTTAACGTATGTGTTAGTCATGAGAAAAGAGTGAAAGTCTAGCAGAAGACACACATATGATGCCACATTTAATGCTAAGAGATTGAACCACCGGATTGACAGAAATGAATAATTAGCTATTGAGCTGTAATGTGAGAATTCTCAGGTACTACATTGAAGGAGGCCTATATGTTCATAAAGGGTGGTTTGAGGGTAGGTGTTCTGTGAAAGTCACTACTGGGAAAAGTTATCAGGTAAAAGCCGTAATCCACAGCATAAGGAAATATTGCACTGTACTTGTTCTGAGTTGTTTACTGGCCTGATTGTATTTCAGTCTTATACTGAAATATTTCCTAGGTTGACAAAAATAAGCCACATGTCTTAGGGATTGTACCGGGCTAGAAATTGTCAGACATCAAAATCCTGAGGGGAAGGGGATAGAGTAGGAAACCAACACATAAACTCATAATTAAATGTGAGAAAGGCTGTTATAGAAATATTGGTCAGGGCACTCTGAGAGTTTATGCGAGTCAGCAACTTAGTCACCCAAGGAATTTTGAAAAGCATATCAATTGAAATATATTCTAGGTTCATAGTAACTAGAATTTCGAATTTTGTATATTAGATCTCTAACAGTGGCTGATAAAATAGTACTTCTTATCTTAGCTATATCATCCTGGAAAATAAAATTAATAGTCCAATACTGAACATTTTTAAGGTTCTTTGAGCAGAAAATAATGTTGTAAACCTAAACTAAGGGTAAGGTTTGAAGGGTCCTGGCACAGACAATCAAGATTGCAAACATACCCATCATCCACAAAAATTATCTGGTGTTCTTTTGTAATCTATTCCTCTCTTGCACTGTTTTCCCACTTTCACACGCCAGCCCCTCCCCAGGCAAACCTTTGTAAGCTTTGCTACTGTGGACTAGTTTGCATTTTCTGGATGCAGTCTGCATTGTGCATTCTTTCTGTGCCTGGCTTTTTTTGTTCAGCATAATTATTTTGAGATTAATCCTTGTTTTTGCAGGTACTCATAGTTTATTTCTTTTTAGGGCTGAATAAAAGCAACAATATCCCATTGTCATGTTGATATCACAATTTGCTTATCTATTCACCTCTTGATAGATATTTGGATTGTTTTCAGTTTCCTACTTTTACAAATAAAATTGTTTTCAACATTAGTGTTCAAGTCTTAGTATGCACATATGTTTTCTTTTCTCTTGGGCAAATACCCTAGGACTGGGACAGCTGGGCTGCATTGTAGGTTGATAAAGGAAATGGCTTTCCAAAGTAGTTGTATATTTTATTTTTCATCAGAAGTATATGAAAGTTCTAAGTGCCCAACTCCTTGCCTATATTTTATCAAGTCCATCTTTTCCATTATGGCCACTCTGGTGCATGTATAATGCAATATCATTGTACTTTTCCTGAGTAGATAATGATGCTGAGCATGTTTTTATGTGTTTGCTGCCCACCATATTTGGTGATATGTCTGCTTGAATCATTAGCCTGTTTTTAGTTATTTGTCTTATCATTGAATTGTGAGATTTTGTATATTTGGTTAAAATTCTTTTATATATATAATATATATGTAAAGTATGTTTTTTTAGTCTGTGATATGCTTTTTAATTTTCTTTATATTGTTATTCTAAAGCTAATGTTTTAATTTTGGTGTTTAGTTTGCAGATGTCTACTTCTATAGTTTGTACATTGTGTACATGATATGTCTATAACAATGTCACTAAGATTTTTTTGTTTCCTAGAAGATTTCCAATTATAGCTCTTATGTTTAGGTTAATGACCCATTTTGGGTTAATGTTTGCATATGGGATAAGAATTGAGAATTTGTCGTTACTGTTTTTAGGTAGCTATTTAGTTGTTCCAAAAATGTTTATTAAAAAATTATTCTTTTTCCACTGAATTACCATATCGAATAGCTTTATTTCTGAATTTTCTATTCTTTTAGTATTGATTTTTTTTCTCTGCTCTGATTATTGTTATGCTATAGTAAGTCTTGAAATTAGGTAATGTACCTCTTTCAACTTCACTGTAAGTTTTCTTATTCTGTTGACTATTCTAGATCTTTGAAACTTCCATATGAATATTAGAGTCAGCTTCTTAATGTCAACAGAAAATACTTAATTTCAACAGAATTTTGATTAAAATTTCACCAACTCTATAGATAAATTTGCAAGAAATTGACAATTTTGAGGGTTCTGATCAATGGACCTGGGAGATGGCTTCATTTATTGAATTCTTTAATTTCTCTAGGCAATATTTTACACTTTGCAGCCTATAGACCTTGTGTATCTTGGTCAAATTTATTACTATTTCATATTTTTTATGTTATTAATGAAAATGTTAATTTTAGTTCCAATTGTTTCTTGCTAGTGTAAATATAATTAATTTAGTACTTTGATTTTGTTATCCTACAAATTTGCTAAGCTATTGTCAAATCATGTGATTTTCACCTATGTTATAACTCTCCAACATTATATTATTGTGTTCATTTTGAACTGTCAATGATCTTTTTAAGGAGATTTGCAAAAATGAGAAAAGGTTTCCCATATACGTTTACATATTGCATTTCTAGAGCTCTTCATTGCATTCTGTCAATGAAACCAGTGGTTTCATTTCTCTTCTGCCTAAAGTGATTCCTTTAACATTGCTTGTACTATACATAAATTATTTTGGCTTTGGTAGTCTTACAAAACCCTTATTTTATCTTTATTTTTGAAACATTTCTAAGTGTAGAATTCTAGAGAGACAGTGTCCCCTAAATCCTATTCTGTATTTCAGTGTTACTTCTCCACTGTCTTTCAGCCAGCATCGTTTCTGACAAGAGTTCTGCTGCCATTCTTTTTTTTTTTTTTTTTGCAGCACTGGGGTTTGAACTCACGACCTTATGCTTGCCGGGCAGGTGCTTAGACCACTGAGCTAGATCCCCAGCCCTTCTGCTGCCATTCTTATATCTGTTTTTTAGTATATAATGTTTTTTCTTCCATTGCTCTTAAGGTTTTCTCTCTCACTTGTTTAAACAGTTTCATTTTTATGTCTTGTTTTTGTTCATTTCTTGGGTTTTGGAGTTTGTGGCCTCTTTAGATTCTTGGATTTATAGTTTTCATTAAATTTGGAAAAAAATTTACCATTATTTCTGCAATTTTGTCTCCTTTATCATGCTAGGAATATAATTACATGTATATTAAAACATTTGAGTTTGTATCACAGATGACTATTCTTTGTTCATTTTTCATTGATTTCCTTTTTGTTTTAGTCTTTCAATAGTTTCAATATTTAGACCGCTAATTTAAAAACTAAATCTTCAAGTTCACTAATCTTAGCTATACATCCTGAGAAATTTCACTTATTTTTCACCTAACCAGTAACATTGAAAAAAGTTTAAACTCTGGCACATTTAGCTTCATAGTAGTATGTTTTCCATTTAATTTTCATATTATGTTTTATTTTGGTAACCTAAATTAAGATTGCTACTCTCACTGATTTAATTATATGGTCGTATTTGGCCTTTGTCCCTTTCCACTTTCTCTTTAGTTGAGCTTTGTGAAAAAACAATTCTTTTGTTACCTTGGTTCATAGGCCCTTGTACACATAATACTATGATTGTTGTGCTGTCAAAATTACCACAAAATTTAAATGCATATGTTGATGGTAGGTATGACTTCTCCAGACAGGAGAAGCCACGGTGTTATGGCTCTCCTAAAGGGCCAGCATAGTGAAAGCTTTGGATAAGTTGCTAAATGTGTGTTCTTTTGGGATTTAACAGTGACTTGCAGAAGAGCCTTTGGGTGACCTCCACCATGTGGAGACAAGCAGTGTTCACCTAGCTAGGAAATACTGCATCTAGGCAAAGTTCTCAGATCAGAGCCTAGAGCTCTCAAGACAGTTAGCCTACTAAGACAAATCCTAGGGCCCATGGGAGTTAGCTAAATATGTCAGAACTGGAAGCCTGTGTGCTATGAAATTATTTTTAATTCCTCCCAGTGGTACCTTTTTGCTTTCCCTTTCCTTTCATACTTAACACAGCCTTAAGAGCTTTAGCTTTTCTCAGCTGGATTGGTGGGAATTAAAGGAAAAATATTTTTGATTCATGTAGGTAGCATCACTGAAGAGAAAGAAACCCACGAGGAAGGCAAATTTCCGGGGAAAGGAGTTGTTTTATACATAGAAGAAATACTTGTTTTTGAGATGAACTTTGGAGAATCTTTTTATTTATGTGGGCTTGGAAGTAAATTTCCTGCACTAGTCTGCTTACTCTTCCTTTCCTTTTGCATTCCCCAGGAACATGTGTTCTCTTCCAATTTTACAAACCCTTGGTCTATAATGGCTGGAAACTAATGACTAAGAGCTAAATTGAAAGAAAATTTTAGTTTTCTCATTTAAAGAGATATTTGGGTTTCAAATGAGCACTCCTAAAGACTAAACAGTATTATGTGTTTTAAGAATTAATACTTAATGGTGGAATTCTGATACAAGGATCTACTGGGAACTTGAGACCTTAGCCTATGCCTCTTCAATGATACCCACTCCACCTACATGTTTTTATATCTATGTACATCTTTCTTACCTTAGCCCAATCTGTTTTTTTAATGTCCTGTTCAAAGTTAAATCTTTGGAAAGTTATTTTAGGAAAATTTTATGTCTACCTCCCACAGTAATTATCAATTTAGTGTCCAAAAAAATGATTATATATTTATGATAAACATCTATGAAATGTCATTGTCAATGAATTGAAGCTTAGATGAAATGACTATAAGATATGTATGTGAGTTGGTGTTTGGTGTCAGTTCATCAAGCTTGGTTTATGAGATAGGCAGTTTATGAATTCCTAAACCAACACAATAATTATTTGCAAATTGCATGTTTTTAGGTGTTTTGAAAATAGTATGATACATACTTATTTCTCCTTTACTATGTTTCAGAAAAGATGTAGAGGGATAAAATGAGAGCACTTACAATACAAGACCTTTATTTTCTTATTACATTACCATTTGATTCCTTTTGGTTGGGCATGTTCTCATATGAGAAAAACCATGCAATATTTCACATTGTGTGTCTGATTTCTTTCTCTTAATATTATGGTCTCAAATGTATGAATTTTCCTAAAAATGATATATTTTTATCTTTCTTTATGGCAAACAGTACTCCATTGTATGTAAATATCATATTTTCTTTATCTGTTTATTTGTTGATGAACATATAGGCTCTTTCCAACCTTGTCTATTAGGAGTTGTGCTGCTATACACATGAGTATGCATGAATCACTGTAATGTGATATCTTTAACTCTTTTGGGAAGATACCTAGAAGGAAAATAGTTGGGTTGAATGAAATTTCTAGCTTTAGTTTTTTGAGGAATCTCCATACTGATTTTTCATAGTGGTTGTACTAGTTTCCATTCCCACCAGCAATGTAGAAGGGTTCCTTCGAGCTCCCCACAGCCTTATCAGCATTTGTTATTATTTGATTTCTTGGCGATGGCCATTCTGTCTGAGGTAAGGTGGAATCTCAGTGTTGTTTTATTTCTCTCATGGCCAGCAGTGTTGAACATTTCTTCATGTATTTCCATTTTTTCCTTGTAGATATTCAGAGAATGAGTACCTTCGGGTGATCACAAATATACAAAGCTGTCCATGGAAACGGCAAGCAGAAGAATATGAAAACTTCAGGTAAAAAGATTTTTCATAAATAATATGAAAGAAAGTATGTTTTACTCATTTGATATTTAGGAAAATAGGTAGTATGTTGTTAAAATAAAACTAAAACTAGAGGCCCACTGGCCACCAGGATGATTAATTTTAAGACCTTCTCATGAGACATATGGTATTCCATCCCAATTCGTTATGCAGAAATTGGCAATTATGCTACTGGAATTTATTACAAAAAACTGAAACTTTGAATGAAAGTCTTTAGTATGCTTTTTATTACATTTAGAAGATGCTACTTATTTGTACCATTTGTATTTGATATGTATTTGTTTATTTTGTGAATACAATGTGATGGCATTATAGAATGTTTGGAATACATAGGAGAAAGAAAATCATAATTCTGTCACTTTAGAACAAAAACTGTGAGTTTTGCATCTACTCCATTTTTTTACAGCTTCTTCATGCAAGCAATATTCTGGAAAATGAGTTGTTTTACTACAGGTGGTAACCTACCAATGAGCCATTAACCTGGCAAAATTAGGTCAACAGTTGATTACTAAAGAAATACCTTCAACAGGCAGAGAGGCTTATGTCAGTCATCCCAGCTATTCTGGTAGCAGAGGTGGAGGATTACAAGTTTGAGGCCAGCCTTGGTAATTGTATGAGAAGTTGTGTCAAAATAAATAATACAATAAAAAATGAAAAAGGCTGGAGATATAGCTCAGTGGCAGAGCACTTGTTTAGCATGTGCAAGGTTCTGGGTTCAATCTCTAGAACTGTCAAAATGAAACAAACAAACAAACAACAAAAGCTCCTTTTATTAGGCTTAGAGTATTTGTAACTCACCTAGAGAGGAATAACTTCTGTTAAAGCAATATCTTGCATGGGTACTTATTTGATAACCCTTCCCCAGTGCTTCCAAATATCACAGCTAGGTTAGTTGTCTGTATGCTTGCCTGATCTAGATTATTCTGAGTTATATTTTGTTGCCACATTCTGATTCTTTCCTGTACATCCCAGTGAGGATTTGAACTGTGCTGAATTGTTTTATCGTATTACAATCAAAATGTATGCCTCTTATCTTTCCTCATTCATATTTTCAAAGTTTAAATGGTAAGTCTTTAAAATCTTATTAATGAGTCCTTTGCTTCTTTCTAAAATACTCTAGCAAGTATTCATTGCTTGGTTTTCCTTTCTGCGGGAAACCAGATCTTCTTTGCATCGTGTTATGGCTCTGCCCATCTCTTCTTCTGTCAGTTTCTCCTGGTGTAGAGGAATGGCTTCTGATTCTGCTGTCAGTGTGAAAGGGGTTTGGTCAGCCCTTTTTGAGTGAAAGAGTAACTTCCTGTTTGGGTCAAAAGTAAGAGTAGATTTCTTCCCTACATTGGGCAGACACATGATTATCAAGTCTTCCTACTTCTTAGGTTGTCATTTCAGTGTGAGGGGCCAAAAAGGGATTCCTGTTCAACTATTTCATATTTTCTGGCACACAATCCTGTTCAAGACAGGACTTCAGAGATCCTGGTAGCAGGAAAACCTAATAGAAAGTTGAACATCACAATCTAAACTATCTCAGGACTAACAGAGGCAGCAGAGACTGATTCTGAGAGACCCCTTACTTAGTAGACAAAAAAGGAAGAAGTTATTGAGCTACTGAGTGATTGAAGATCAATCCAGACAATTAGCTAGAACGCAAGTGAGTAGTGATAGTACAAATCAGGAGTAGAGGAGCTTTTAATTCTTCCTGTTAAATTGAGTCAGGGCAAGCCTTCTAAAGGTGAAGCAAAACAAAAACAAAAAACAAAAAAAACACTAAACTCCACTTAAAGGCATTGGAAAACCACTGGTGCAGGGAGAATTTACAGGACTGGGATCCAGAGAAAGAGGAAAGCTAAGAAAGGTGAGCCCAGCATCTAGGGCTGTGTTTTCTCACGAAGAATTTGCTGAGTGTAGTTGTGAAATGGTTCATTGGCAGAGAAGGCGGAGTAGAGTGTTCAACAATCCCTAGAAAAGGCCAGTTCTCAAAAAGACTGCAACCTGAATTTGAATTGTTTCTATCCTCAGTTGGATTTAAAAGAGTTATCCATAGTCTAATAGAAGCAAAAGTAAATCCTCTCTGGAAGAAGGTCACATTATTCAGAGCTTTAAGTGATTTCTGCAACTTTTCTGAAACAATGTCTGACTCAAAAATTTTTTTTCTCTTTTAAAGTTTTACTCTTTTTTCTTTCTCTTTCTTTCTCTCTCCCTTTCCCTATCTCTTCCTTCCTTCCTTTTTTCCTGCCTTCCTCCCTCCCTTCCCCTATCCCTTCTTCCTGTTCTTCCTTTTTTTCCCCTTTCCTTCTATCCTCCCTTTAAAAAAAATCAGCAGTCTTTAAAAATCCAAACTTGCATGAGCATCCATGGTTGAGATTATGATGGATAGAAGTTACATGATGGATGACGCATTTTCCTCTTCGTACCATCACAGTATGAAAAGTGCATCAGTAACCATGATAGTTACTCAATGGCCTATCCATCCCTTCAGGGCCAATTTAAGTAAACATCTGGAGTTATACCACTTATGGTTTGTTGTCACTCAAAAGAATTGTCATGGTGACATTTATTTATTTACTTGAATATGTATTATAGTATAATGTTTTATTTTACAGATACACTATATTTGTAATCTAAATCACATAAACTCTCAACAGAAGTCTGGCAATTAAGTCCTAATAAATCATCCACTTTCCTAATTTTTTACTAATACAGATGACCATATCTGAGAGTCTCTGCCTATTTATAAAACTAGTATTATAGAAACATCCTCTGTTATTGTAGATGTCAAGTAGCTAAGTAGCTTTCCACTTTATTTATTTATAGCATTTTATATCAAATTGAAGGAAAGTAAAATGTGATCCTTAAAAAGCAATAATATTTTAGCAGCCATTGCAAAAGTTACATTAAACTCTGAAGAACAGGAGCAAAGCGAATATATTCTAAATCCTCTGCAACCCGATTGTTCCTACAGCTGGCACCTAGGGTCTATTTGAAAACTGTGGGACTCCTGCAGTCAACTTGTCTGAATATAAGAGAGACTAAAAGTTATCTTTCTTAAATAAACATGCTACTGGCTAGAAAAGGGGGTAAGATTTGTTCATCAACAAATATTTCTTTAGGATTTAGTATGTCAAAACACTGTAGACCTCTTTAATGCATGGTACAATGCCATGCATAAAAGAGAGCCTCAAGAAACTCTTATTAAGTAAATGGACGCTTGAAGGTAAACAAGAAAAATGCAAAGTTTTTTTTACTGACCTCAAAGAATTTAGCCATCATCAGTTTGGAAAGACAAAAATCAAAACTATGAACACTGATGATATGATGTCAAAATGAATAATTTGGATAAATTCTGTGATGTGTCAGTGCAGCATCACTATGGGGTGAAATTTGCTGAAACATTTTGGGGAAAGGGGCAAGACTAAAACTTGAGCTGTAGTGCTGAGAATGGACAGAGCAAGAGGGAGAGAGCAACCTGAGAATAATGAGGTCAGGAATAAAGGCCAGTTAGTTTCAAGACTAGCCAGGTGGGAGCCATGTACTTGTACTGCAGGGTACTAAGGATAAAAGGAGCTAACTGTAGGTAGGTGGAGAAGGTCTGATGATGCAGAAGGCTTTAATTAGCAAAACCCAGGGACATTTTGCACATACCAGGAACCCAGTAGAGATATGTCCAGCAAGGGACTTATATGACGAATTTATCATTCTAGAGAAAGTATTAAGCCAGCACAATGTCATGTGAATTTGAGTATTGGGAGGGAGAGAATTCATAGTCTACAGAAGTCAGGTTAGTTAGGGACTGGTTGTAGAAATGACCATAGGAAATGAGAATGTAAGCCATCAATGGTTAGCTATGAAAATATAAAGGGAATGACACTTGACCATGAGCTCCTTGAGGAATAGCCTGTCTTATCTTTGTATCTCCAGTGCCTATCATATAGATGGTACCCCAGAAATGGTCACATGTCTGAAGCCTTGGTAGGACTTGGTTGCTTATTGACTTTCAGTGCTGTAATTAAAGGAGACAAAAAGAAAGAAAGAAAGAAAGAAAGAAAGAAAGAAAGAAAGAAAGAAAGAAAGAAAGAGAAAGATAGAAAGAAAGAAAGAAAGAAAGAAAGAAAGAAAGAAAGAAAGAAAGAAAGAAAGAAAGAAAGAAAGAAAGAAAAAAGAACAGATCCAAATGAGAAATCTTGAGTCTGGTTCATTCGAATAATCGTGGTGTTACACATAAATAGCAAGATTTCAAAGGAACAATGCCTTTGAGAAGACAGCCAATTCTGAGAAGGCTGTGTTTAAGCAGACTTAGAGGTACCTGGATATATAAAATCTTTTTTTTGGTCTGGGAGCAACACAAATTTTTAGAGAAAATGGACTCTCCCAAGAAAGAAAAGCAGCTGTGTTAAAGGTGTCGTTTGTAAGAAGCCTGGCTCTAAAATCTGTCTTCTCAGCAGTTCTTTCTTTTGTGCCACGAAAGACTGTCCTGCTTTTATAGATTCTTCAGATGCTTTCTATTCGATATGTAATTGTGGGTCTGAGAACTTTGAAGCCCGGTGTTTTTCATCCCTAACTTCCCTGATCCTTTACCTGGAAACATGAGAGATTTAACTGGAAAATTTTTAAATCCAGGGTCTGTGTCAGAGGCTTGTTAAATCCCTTGAGATCATGTGTGGAATTCTGTAACTATTTCTGGGGAAAAGGATCTATAATATTTACTAGATTCTCAAGGAGTCTAGCACTCCCCAAATGAGCTCAAGCATCCTAAGGACTCTTCTGCATTTGAAGCTCTGTCTGCTTTGGGACTGGATCTCTTATTTCTTATTTTCATGTAGACATGGTCAGGACCAGCCAAGGTGTGAATCTGGCTCATAATTATACCTTCTCTCCTTCAGACATTCTAAGTTTCAACTGAGAATTGGTATTTAATTTGGTTTAGTTTTGTGAGGTTCTAATTGACCCTAGTTACAGGATTTAAGTAAGAGTTAAAGATGTCCTGCCCTTTTTTTTTTCTATTTAATTTCACTTAGATATAGCAGTACAAGCTGAACAGCATTGAAGTGTTTGCTTTCTCTGCTTTTAAACACACTTACTGACTTTTCTGTTAAGGGTCCCCTTCCCCAATCACATCCCCAGCCAACACAGAATAATTTGTGGAATATCTATCTGGGTTTCAATCTAAGAACTAATGTCTCTTCCCAGTCCCTCCCTCTCATTTTTAGAAAGTGATGGCTAATGATTTGCTTGAATATGCCACCCAGATACTTGAGAGTAAATCAAAATCCTTAACTTGAAATTAAACTTCATACAAAGATGCCTTTTATTTTTCTTCCCCCTCTTCCACCTCTTCACCACTGAAAATGCCTTTGTGGAGTTCTGGAAACTTCTGGTAAACAGATTTTATTTCAGCAGAAGATCTTTGAACTTCAGTAATTAATCTCAAATTCCTTAGGTAACTTGCATGGTAATTACTACATTAGCTTTCTTGAATAGTCTTCTAACTTAAAAGAATTGTATTCATTTGTGTAACCAATTATGGGAATAATAGGGACACAGCAATTCTGCTTAATTTTCAGGTTACTTTCACATTTTTCCAGAAATATATACACTGTTACTGTGTCTTTAGTTTCTTTGGATCCCCTAACATCCTTTCAATAACTTCATGTTTCAAAGATGTGAGTATGAATCCAAGAGACTGAATATTATCAATCCCGTCTTTACTGAAAACACAGTGGCAGAAAATATTTACATTAAATGTAAATGCACATAGTTGAGACTCACGCAAATGAAATCCCTTTGGGACAACTTGTGAAACAAGTATTTTGTGCCTGATTAATTTGTGAAAGATAGCTATTAAATGGTAGCAATTTTATTAAGCTCAAATTACCCCTCAGGTTTAAAACTTTTTGAGTTTGTGTGTGTGTTTCTTGTATTAAATATGTAATGAACATTCCAGTGTTGTATTGTTAGATTCATTGATATTTCTAAAATAACATCCATGATATTGCTTTCATTTTTGAGTTCCTTGGAAAAATACATTGCTTAAACAAACTTATATGCCATATCACATTTTTAAAAACTACATGCCATTTACAATGTTAAAATGGCATTGTTTAATAACATAACTTTTTGGAAGGGTAGAAATCCTACAAGCAAGGTGATAGGCAAATCAATATTTTGCAGCAAGTTATAGAAGCAGAAAATCCAGTACTAAAGTTCTATCAACAGAGTTTTCAGTTATCATCTGAAACATTTCTCCAGAAGCAATAGTGTTATTTTGTGAGCGCTTCGTGAGCATACACCTTTTCATTCAGATGACACTTATTGAACAATATTTATGTTCCAGGCATTTTGTTCTGTAGCAAAGATTTCTTGGACAGAAGCAAAAAAAAAAATCTATGGTGGATTTCTTTTGAAAGTGACCATCTTCCCTTTTTGGAGCCACTGTTTTCCTTTCTGTTCCCTTTAAATGTTTACTGTTCGTGATCCATACAGTGACTATGAAGACGTCTGAGAGCAATATATGTTTTATATATTTTAAATTTAAGAAGATGGGTGTACTTTATCATCAGCTTTGGGTCAGTTGTGAGAGTGAAAAAGCCTCTTTTCCTCATTTTCTTTGCATCAAGAGACCATTTTTCACTGTTAATATCCTGTCATACCATTTTCTATTTGTCATGGCATGCCGTGTGACTGTGCATTTAGAAAAGCAACAAAAACCACACCATGTCATTACTTCTGCCGTATTTAATAATAGAAACTAGCTCTTGTACATTAGGGACTGGTTCCTCTGCTTACATTTCAGAATATAAGCTTTGCCATAAAAATGCATTGAACTCACATGGGCTTCACTGGTCTTCTGAATTCTATTTCAAAAATTATCTCCCAAGTTGTCCTCCATATTAGCTGTATTGCATTATGTGCTTTTTCAGATAAGCGTCCTCCAAGGCTGCCCTTCCTTTCCAATCCTCTTCTCTCTATCACATCGCCTGCAGTGTCTTCATCAATGCGCTACATTGCTTAAGCACTATACAACTTTCCAGTAGATGGAGCAACAGCAGTGATTTATTTCACTTATCACAGTGTTTACAAAATTCATCTGCTGTAACTTGTCAGTATTTAATTCTTTCATATTATCAGAAAATATCCTGTTGCATGAATATGCCGTATTTTGTTTGCCATTCGTTATTTGATGAACATTTTATTTGTTTCTATTTTTGGTTATTATGAATAATGCTTTTTTGAACATTTGTGTTTGTGGGCATGTTTTCATTTCTCTTGTATACCACGAGTAGAATTATGGGGTCATATCAAACTCTGTGTTTTACAGTTTGAGGAACTTCCAAACTGTTCTAGCTGAATGTACTATTTTGCAGTCCTGTTAGCAATAATGTGTAAAGTGTCTAATTTGTCTGCATCCTCACCATATTTGTTATTGTCCTTTAAAAAATCATGTCATCCCAGTAGGTATAAAATGGCATCCTACTATGGTCTTGATTTGCATTTCCCTGGTGATTAATATTGCTCAATATCTTTTCATGTATTTATTTGCCATGTTTATATCTTCTTTAGAAAAATGTCTATTCCAATCCTTTTCTCATTTCCAAATTAGACTGTGTCATATTGTGGAATTGTAAATGTCCTTTGTATATTTTGAACTCTAGTGTCTAATTAGATTTATGGTTTGCAAGTATTTTCTCCCATTGGGGAAATAGTTGGGATTGCTTTTGCACTTTTTTTATCATGTACTTAGAAGCACAAAACTTTAAAATTTTAATGGAATCCAATATCCTGTATTTTTCTTTTGTCACTTGTGCTATTATAAGAAAACATTCCCTGGCTGAAAATCATGACTTATCTTTATATTTTCTTTGAAGAGTTTATAATTTTAGCTTTTATGTTCGAGCCTATGATCCATTTTGAAATATTGTATGTGGTATAAGGTAGGGATTAAAGTTAATATTTGTTTATCCTAGTGCCATTTGTTGAGAAGACTATTGTTGTCAGTGAATTGTCTTTGTGACCTCACAAACAATTAACTTACCATAAATAGGAGGGTTTATTTCTGGGCTTTCAACTTGTTTGCACTGAACTGTCTATACTAATACCAGCATCACACAGCTTTGATTATTATACTGTGTACTAAGTTTGAAACTGGGAAGTGTGAATACTATTCTACAGCTTTTATTTTCAGTACACTTTAGAAAGATACAATTTTCTAAAAGTGTTGATTCTTCTATTACTTCTGGGCTGGTTGCTCAGTATTGACCAATTTTTCTCTTCCCACTCTCCTTTTTCTCCTTCACTTTAGAGCTTAGGCACTTGTGTTACTGATGATCTGCCTCGTGCTGGGCACCTTCTCTATTCCTGCCCCTCTTTCAGGTTCCTTGGTTCTGCATCTAGGTCTTTGGCAGAATAGACCATCCTAACCAATATTTTAGTCATCGTTCAGATTTAACAGTGCACATGTTGAATAAATGCCTCCATTATCTAGTATTATCCAATGGAAGTACTTTTGTTATTGTGCAAATATAAATATGAAATCTTTGTGGGAAGATTGAAGAAAATTATAGTGGTTAGGAGATTGGAAGAAAAGGAAGCCTGAAGGGAGGAAAGTAAGATGTGAACAACTCACCTTGAAGGGGCTAGGAGACAAAGCTCTGGGAATTTAGGATTTAGTCCTAGCTTTCCCAGTGCTTGGCTAATGA
>RJWT010014265.1:0-21188 GCA_004365215.1 Cuniculus paca
CATCAAGTTACCTAATGAGTAGGTAAGTAAACAAGGTAAAACTTGGGAAGACACTTTAAAAAGATACCACTTTTAAAATAACTTCTTTCCTGAAATCTTCTTTCCCGTAAAAGCCACCATGTTTGATTAAAATTGGTATAGACCGTGAAGTAAGCTTCATACCTTGTTGGTGGTTAGCTCTGTAATTCTAATCTGGACAGAGATCAGAGGTTTAGATCTAAACTTCTCTGAAGGGTCAGCTTAAAGACTGGGAAAGGTGGCACGGGGCTAGATGAATTATATCCTCATGTCGTATGAAGTTCAAAGGTGGATTATGGGTCATGGGATTGAGACCAGAGAATGTCCAGCTGAGGTGAGAGAAAGATACCAATATAATCTATTGCATTGTGTGTAAAATCATCTACCTGTCAGAAACATGAGTGGGTTTTGAGGACCGCTTGCTTTTCGTTTCTCATTTTTTTCCGTGGGTCTTTGCATTAGTGGGTAGGAAACTATTCACAAGCTAAGCTGGTGTAACAAAGGATGAAGGATCATGATTGCCTGCCTCCTGGCCAAGGGGTTTCTGTTCTCCAAAGGTCATTTCCTGTGTTTGTGATGTTGAAAGTCCATGAAAAAGATCACGGGGACCTGTGTGGCCGAAGAGTAAGAACTGTCCAGTTGGCTGCGCACAGAATGTGGACCTGGTGGCTCTGGGGAAATAGCACATATTCTCTTAAGACTTCTAAGAGGGAGAAAGGACAATTCAGGAGGATGGGTGGTGTCACAAATTGCTTTTCTGAGTGAATAAAAAGCTAGAATCCCCTTGAGAGTGTTTCTCAGTCTAGAGACCGAGAAGACTACTCATGGTGTATGCTCTAGAATAGGCTTCCTCAGTCTCAGCCCTGTTGACATTTGGAGCAAGATGATTCTTGCTTGTAGATGTGGCCCTGTATCTTATGAGCAGTTCAGCAGCATCTGGGGCCTCTGCCCACTACATACCATAGCTGCTCTCCAACCGAAATGCAACCTAAAATATCCAGACGTTGCTAGGCGTCCCCTGGGGAGCCAAGTAGGTGGAGGGCAGAGTCATCTTCTGCTTAAAAGCACTGGGCTACATTCCTGTTGACCTGAGTTTAATTTTTAACTTCTTCACTCTTTCATCTGTGAAGTGGGAAGAAATACCACCCACCTCAAAGAGTTCCAGGAAATGTTTAATGGGTAAGGCATGCAAACCATGAGCATAGTTTTGGCACACAATAGGGACTTAACAAATATTAGCCATCACTCACTATATTGCTGGTATTTACTGATCGTGGCCCAGGAAGACAATTATGCACTATATTAAGTTTAATTCTTTCAAACAATTTAGAGGAAAAAAACTTTTTTGTCTATGAGATATTATTTCGCATCCCTGGTTATAAAGAATAACCATGCAGTCCCTTATAGATGAGCTCAAGACCCCTGAATTTCCTCAACTTCACTCTACACATAATTTGAGTGTTAACGAAATCTTCTGATATTTGCTTTCTGTTTTTTTTTTTAAAGGAATGCTCATTTTTCCTCATCTCCAAGTCAGTTTTCAAATGAAACAGCAGAAGAATGTCACACACACCAATTATCTAATTGTGAAACTGATCTTCTCTTAAAGCATTGGTGTTTTTTGACATAAATAGTCGTGAAGTGGTGAGTTTTCAGCATGATTGTTAGACTGATTGCTGAGTACCAGAGACCAGAGACCAAAGAGGTTTTCAGCTTAAAACATTGCATTAGCATCTTCCAGGGAAAATCATTCTTAGTCAATTACAATAAACCATGTGCTTAGTACTGGCCCTACATAGTCCCTAATCTGTGTGTTACAATGAGTATCTTATGGACGATCTGAAAGGGGTACACAAAGCATGACTGACATTTTAGCTCTTTGATGGCTGACTTATGTTCGCTTAGTTTTGATTTTTAAAACATTTTTATTTTTATTAGTGCCTGTTTGCAGTACATAATGATTACATTTATGGGGGGGAAGTTGGCCCATGTATATAACACATAAATTCTTTTTGCATCCCTCTTCTGCCTCCTACTCCCTTCACCATCTCTTGGCTCCCTTTCCATTTGTAAAAGATCTATCTCCCTGTTTCCCATTATCTTTCTTTTATTTTGCTCTTTAATTTACTTATACTTGGGATTTCCCATATAAGAGAAACCACGTGATATTTAAGCATGTGTGTCTGATTTGTTTCATTTAATATGATGATCTAAAGGTATATCTTGTCCTACAGATGACTCAAATTCATCATTCTTTATAGCAGAGGAGCACTACATTTTCTATAAATACCACATATTATTTATCCATTCATCTGTTGATGGACATAGAGGTTACTTCAAAGAGTTACTTATTATAAGTCGTCTTGCTATTAGCATAAGCATGCATGTGTTCCTGTAATATGGCACATTTTTAATTCTTTTGGTAAGATATCTGAAGGGAAATAGCTGGGTTTAATGGAATTTCTCTTTTTAGTTTTTTGAAAAATCCCTATACTGATTTCCATACTGGTTGTACAATTGACATTCCCATCAGCAACATACGAGGGTTCCTTTTTCCTCCACAGCCTCTCCAGAAAGTACATGCATCAACAAGAAATCATATCATTTGATTCACTGAAGACAGCCACTCTTTGTGGAGATGGAATTTCATTGTCGTCTGAATTTGCATTTCTCTAATGGCCACTAGTGTTGAACATTTTTTTGTATATTTATTGGCCATTTGTGCTTTCTCTTTACTTTCCCATTTTTTTGATTGGGTTTTTTATTTTGGAAAGCCTAAATTATTTGATTTGTTTATATGTTCTAGATATTAGTCCTCTGAGGCGTGACAAAATTTTTTCCAGCTACACTCATTTGGTTGCTTCCTTTGGTGTACCCTCAGCATTGGCCCTGCGTAGTCTGTGATTGTTGAGTCTTTACTTCCTGTTAGAACTGTGCTCATGGCTCACATGTCTTACCCATTGGTTTTTGGTGGTTTCCTTTCCTGTACAAAAGTTTTCAATTTTATATAGTCCTACCTGTTGGTTTTGGGTGCTGTTTTTTGTACAAATGGCTTTCTGTTCAGAAACTCCTTTTTATTCCTATAATTTCAAGAGTTGTACCTATTCTATCTTCCAGCACTTTAAATGTTTCTGTTTTAATATTTAGATCTTTGATCTATTTTGATTTTAATTTCCAACATGGTGAGAGATATAAATCTAGCTTTGATCTCTAGGAAGACCTAAGAATGAAAGAATATGAATGAGTCTCTCATGTGCGAACAAACCTTTTTTATGTTAACTCTTCAATCCAGCTTGCCTTCCTAATAAATAGAAAAATTGTGTGAATAAACAGAAAATTTCCAAGTTAAACAATCAAATATGTAGGTGGTTGTGTCAACTTGATTGACTTGGAAGCCACCCAGGGGATTAGTAAACCACACCACTTGGTGTGTCTGGGAGGGTCATGGAGGTGTGACCTTGGGCACTATCTGTGGTCCCTCGCCCCTGCCTCTCTGGGACTGTATCCTTGCTCTGCCTCTTTGCTGTCCTGAACTATGTACCTTTGCTCCCCATGCCCTTCCTGCCATGATGTTCTCACCTTGGGGCCAGCCAGCTGCCAGCTAAACCCCCAGAAACTTGTGAGCCGCACTCTAGCTGTCCTCCTTTAACTTGTGATGCAGGGTATTGTGTCCTTAAGACAGAAGAGTTGGCCAGTACACACACACACATGCACACACACACAGTGCATGTGATCATTAAAGTTGAAGACTGACAGGTCTTTGTTTGTGTTTTTGTTTTTGCTTTTATAAAGGACCAGATAGTAAGCATTTTAGACATTCGGGCTGTGTACAGTCTGCTCCGATTGTTCAACTCAGTTGTGTAGCGTAAAAGCAGCCATAAATAATTTGCAAACAAATAGATGTAGCTGAGTGGAAATCAAACTTTATTTATGGGAAAAGGCAGTCATCTGCATTTGGCAAAAAGTCCCTCCATGGCAGACCCCAGACTGAGGTAATACCCCAATAGATGGCTTATTCTCGACATCACTGGTCTTAATGGTGTTCATCTGTTCTTTCAAACCATCTATGACCCTTTTTATTCAAGTACCCATAGGGAAATGATAAATACATAGAGATCTTTTCATTTTCCTATGACTCGACAGAATGATGGAGAAGTCTGCTCATTTTAACAAAATTATTCCTATGTTTTCGCAGACTAAATAAGCCTAGTATGGAGCACCACATCTAATTTAATTTTTCTCCTCCAAAAATAAAAAGCAGTCCTATTAAGAAATCCCATCACTCAAGGCTGAGAGGAAGCTTCTTCAAGTCTTCAGTGCTGCAGTAATTACTGGCAAAGCACCCCTGATGAGAGATCCTTGAGAAATGGAAAATGTACCCAAAGAACTAATAAAAACCCAGTCAATTGCTGTTAGATATCTCTAAATAGAATGCAGGGAGAAGACAGGAGAATTACAGGGTTGCAGCATGCACCCAGCTCAAAAGGAAAGCCACAGGGAAGGACTTCAAGAGGGAGTTTGGGAGCACAGAGCGGGGTTTCCTGTTTCTCTGGAGATGTGGGTTTGGGGTACAGTTCATAGCCATTTGCGGTCCTGTTATGCAAAAGTCAGGACAGCAGGAAGCCAAACACAAGAGAAGAGCAGTATAAACTTGGAATCGGTCACGTATGATGAAACCATTTACATTTTCAAACTGTACATGGGAAAGACGAAAGGAAGGAAGGAAGGAAAGTTAGGGGGAGGGAGAACAGAAGGAAGCAAAGAGAAAAGAAAAGGGGAAAGATGGAGAGAAAGAAGGAAGGAGGAAAGAAAAGAAAAGAAGGAAAGCAGGCAATTTGATCTGCTGAGATCATTTTTATTCACCACTATATCTCTAGGGTCTAGCACAATGCCTGACTTTTTAATAATAAATATCAGTCAAATGAATCAGGAAGAGAGGAAGGAAAGAGGGAGGAAAGGCAGAGCCACTGAGTAGCCATGGAATCAGAATGTAAAATGGAAGAATAGCAACCACTGGTACAGAAGCACAGTATAACACAGGAATGACTGCATGCGGGAAGCAGTGACTGTGTGCTTGTGTAAATTAATCCTCGAGTGGGAGGCAATGAAAGAAGCTCTGTGTGTGGCAGGAGATGGCTGCACCCTTCTGCATCAGGAGATGAAGTCTCTGCATGCCATCAGGGTGCCACCTGACCATCAGGAAAGAAGGAGATTCCTGCATTTTCTCTCAGTAGCGTCTCTGAGTAGATTCGTGAGTTTCTGTGTATCACAACCTGTTTTATGGCTAGAGATTATCAAACCCAGAGACCATCAAATTTCTTGAACATAGCTGTGGCAAAAGCTGTTTTTGCACACTGAAAATCACACAGTCCTCTATGCCCCAGCCAACTGTGCACTAAGGTTGGGACCTTTAGAATTAGTCTGGAAGGATGAAGAGTGCAACCTGCATTGGGACTGGCATTTAAAAATAAGTTAATCTCTCTCTCTCTCTCTCTCTCTCTCTCTCTCTCTCTCTCTCTCCCCTCCCCACTGGAAAAATTTGTGTTCCCCATACACAGCTAAAAGACACAAGCAAGCAGTGTGAATATTTTTATATTTCGTTACAATCTTTTCAAGTTTGTTTCAGCCACACTTTTTTGCTACAATTAAAGTCATTACTATCCACCAATAAATAATAATGAAATAATGCTTTTACTTTTTTATATTCCCTACACTAGAATATAAGCTCTCAAAGGGCAATGCCATTTTCTGCCGGTTTCCTCACAGTCTCTCCAGTGTTCAGAGCAACACTTGACACATGCTAGGCACTCAATAAATTGCTGTCGAGTAAGTAAATTAATGCATGGATAAATGTGTTTGCATTTCCCCAAATATATTTGCATTACAGACTTGTAATTTCACACTAGGATTAGTCAATGTTTTTTAACACACTGACACTTATAATCAAGGCTCAAAGTCTTACTTATGCTAACAAATGCTGATTCCTCCTAATATACAGTACTGCTTTTCCCAGCTCTGAAGATTAGCTTCTCATTCAATCTTATAGCATATATTTCCTAATCAATGAATAGCGCCCCATGTGTAAAACTGATCTGGGACACAAAGAACCTTGACAAGATTGTACAAATATTTATGAGTAGAACCATACTCTGACAAGGTACATGAGTTTCCATCTGGCTAACATCCTTGAAAGAGTTGAGCAGAGAAGATCAGGAATAAACAGTGTCAAAGATGACACTCAAGTAAGGAACTTTTGTAATGGGAAATATCCTTGAAAAACCAATTGTAGTTGAATTTGCGTATTTAGGTCATTTTGGTGACTAGATAAGATACCGATGCTCTTGCAGAACAAAAGAACCATTAGTGACACCAACTAACCCGTGTAATTCTCATTTATACATTTTTATTACCTTCCATAGACTCCGTGTGATACATTATCCATTCCATTAATTGTTAACATAGACGTAAGTCAGGGTCTTTTATTAGGCAAGGTCATCAGTCAGTGATAACAGAGATACTGATGAATTAGTCCCCTCATCAGAAGTTGGGCAACATTTCCATGCAAGATGATCCATGTACCTCTAAAGCATGCTCTATAATACTGAGCCTCAGTCTTCTGCGACTTTCCTCTGACTGTGCTTTTACACCTTTAAGTATCTGCTGATACTCCCACTCATTGATTAAACATTCAGCGTTTTTTTCTACTTACGGCCAGAACTTGTTTGCTTTGTTCACATATATCCCTAAATGGAGGATTTAGAACACCATAGGAGTTCTATGAATTCTTGAGATTCAAAGTAAGTGAACAAGGACATGTTAGGAAAAATTTATAGTTGCCCCGATGACCTGCACCCAGACTGTCACTCGGAGAAAATGTTCCTTGCATTTCAAAGAGATTTTGCAGGTATAATTAAATTTTTTTTTTTTTTACAGCTGAGAGCAAAATGGGAAGTTAGATAACTTCCAAATAGATGTTCCTCTGCTTATGGCGAGATTACATTGTGATAAGCCCACTGCAAGAGGAAAATATTATAAGCTGCAAATGCATTTATTATATATAACCTGCTAGACATCAGAGCTCAGTTTAGCCCAGTCTAACCTACCTTAAATGAACTCTGAACAACACATTAACTGACATGTGGGCAAAATCACCTAACACAAACCTTATTTTAGAATGAAAGTTCGAACATCTCATGTAATTTGTTGAATCCTGCACTGAAATAGGGATAAATTTTTGCAACATTATAAAGTAAAAAAATTGCCAATCAGATTGTGGCCAATAGGGGGCCTTCTGTTTAAGGAAGAGTCAAAGCAACCGCACTGACTCCAAAGATAGAAGGGGCCTCTCGAGTACCATAAAGTAGTGTGAGAACCCAGGGAGTCTACTGCCACAGCTGGTAAGAAAGGAGAGACCCCATCCGACAGGAGGAACTTAATTCTACTAACAGCATAAATAAGCGTGAAAGAGGGTTCTTGCCCTAGGGCTCCCTGGTAAAAGTACAGCCCGGGCAGCACTTTGATTTCTGGCTTGTCTGGGCTCTGGCCTAGGAGATCCCACCTGGACTTCTGAGCCGCAGAGCTGTGAGATCAGAGAGGGACACTCGCCTAAGCCACTCAGTCTGTGGTCGTTTGTTACTCAATGGAGATCATGAATATTGGGGTGATTTGGGCAAGATAATGGCAGCGATGGTAGCATAATATTTTAGTCTCCTGAAAACTTTATATAAAAACAAATGTGGTCACTAAATAGCAAAACCAGCTTCATGGCAGCATGTAACAAAAAAGCAGGTATCAAGGCCTCTCTGCAGTCTCCAAATTTCAAATGAGTACACAGAAACAAGGGCTCTAGTCCTCAGTGAGTAAGATTCGTAGAGAAGGCAGAGGAGAGAGATGAAGTGAGTGTCTGTGGGTTTCAGAATAAGAAAAATCTCCAGGAGCCACGGGAACTCGCTGGAAGACACAGGGCCAGCGGGAGACAGCAGGCAAAACTAAGGGTGCTACAACCACTTTAAAGGGTCACGAGAGCCGGAGGCCAGCTGCGTTCTAAAGAGGCAGCCATCGTCTGGGCCACATAAGCCCCAGTGGCAACAGACGCCATCCTTTCCCAGGAACGGGGCCAACATTCAGTAGAAGTCACTGGGAAGAAAACCAAGATGGGAGATTCAGATAAATATGGAAGATGGGAGGTTTTAAATCAGAGCCAGGAAAATCTCAGGAAGCAAGCCACCGTGTTTGTGAACATTCCATGAAAATTAAAGGGGGAAGTTCTGGGAGATGATAAAAATTATCCTGAACTACATTTCCTTCTAAAACTTTAAGAAAATTAATTTCACATATAAATGGCAACAGGAATGAATGGAGGTCAGATCCCTTGCATGTTACAAGAGAGAAAAAGAAAAAAAAAAAGAAAAAAAAGTATGAGCCAAAACATGCTTATAGAGATGAAAGTATGCCAGGAAGATAAGCCCAAAAGCAGAGCAAAACTGTAGCCGACTGCATGATAAAATTATATCTCAAAGATGGCACAAATCGGAATTAAATTACTCAGAAATAAGGTTTAAAAAAGACAATAAATATTTAGAAATAAAAATATCACTTAAAAATAAAATCTAAACAAAGATCAAAATACATAATACGGTAAATACAAAATGTAATAAAAACAAAATATAAAAATTTCAAGAGAAGGTGACAGATACTGATGGAAAACAGGAATTTCCTGAAGAAGAAAACTAAGGAAAGGGGAAAGAACAAAATCTTACATAACTTCAGAAAATTTTTCTGAAATAATAATAAAAAAATCTTTAGAGCTATTGATTGAAAGGACACAGCACATACCTGAAAGAAGTAACCTGGAATGACACCTTCTGAGATATTTGGATAAAATCTACCAAATTTAAAGCGAAAGGAATATTATATGAACATTTAAGCAAAGAGAGAAAATTATTTGTAACTGGACTTTTGGTCAACGAGAAAAATAAGAAGAAATAAGATATTCAAGGAAAGAACTCTTGAGAACTCATGATTTTTATATCCAGCAAAAGTGATTTCTAAGCAGAAATGACCCAAAGCTACTATCAACATCCTGGAACTCAGAGCAAAACCTGGAGCCCCTAGGTACACTAGACTTTAAGTGAGAGGGTAGAAGCAAGAGCCACAGTCTCAAGTGGGTAAGCAGAGGAAAGCCTGGGTATTGCTATGGTCTCAATGTTTGTGCCCCTTGGAAATTTGGATGTGGAAGCCTAATCATCTGGGTGAGAGTGCTGGCAGGTGGGGGTCTTTCTCTGGGAGGTAATTTGTCCTTGGAAGACTGTGCCCTTATGATTAGGATTAGTGCCTGCTATGACTTGGGTATGAAAGCTTGGTCCCCAGTGTAGGGATGTGAAAAGGTGGTGAGCCCTGTAACAGGTGGGCTCCAGAAGGAAACGATGAAGCCACTGAGGGCACTGCCCTCACAGCAGGTTAAAGTGGTTTGCATGGGACTCTGGGTAGTTTTTACTAGAGGATTGTTTGCAGTCAAGGAAGCCCTCACTGGAGCCAGTGCCATGTTATTTGGCTTTCTGCTTTCAGTACTGTGAGCTAAATAAACTTCTTCATACATTACCCAGCCTTGCGTATTTTGTTGTAGCAAAGGAAATCACGCCAATGAAGTACCCTTGTATAAATGACCTGAGGGATCTCATAGTCCTTTTTGCCTTTTGTCATGTGAAAATACACTGAAGGCACCGTCTATGAGGAACAGGCCTCACCAGACACCAGATTTTCAGGACCCTCAATCTTGGACCTCTCAGTCTGTAGAAGTCTGAGCGATAAATTTCTGGGGTTTATAAACGACCTAGCCTAAAATAGTTCATTATAGGAGCCTAAATAGACTGAGACAGGCATCTGAAAAACTGGAGAATATAGAAACTCTCAAGTATCTTGAAGAATCCACCAGAGAACAAGCTTCAGGTAACACAGAATCCTAGAGCACATCTACAGGGAGACAGCAGGTGGCAATGAAACACACCCTTGCTTGTAGAAGAAGATTAAAGGGCAGAGCACGTCATACACTGATAATATGCTAAGACCATGTGGACACAGGAACAACCTTAAAAATGGCAAGAGTGCTGATCTGGGAAAACATGAAAAATCATTGTAAGAGTTTCAAATAATCATATCACTGATCGTGGCAGCATTAGTATTGTTATCTCAGAGCTTGTGCATAATGTGACATAGAACAAATGAATAATTATGAGATACTCTAATTTTATCATTCCCCATGTCCTTGAGAACCAAATGCTCAGCAAGGAAGCGAAGGGAATACACACATAACATCAGAAAGGCTCAGCGAAGTCCTGTAGTGCTGAATTTCGGTGGTACTATCTGTTGGAACTCATCTAGTATTTCATCTTCTTGGCTCTGTCTAAGCAAAAGCCTAAAAATAATGATGAGGCCAGTAAAATGAGCATCCACAGCTCATTTAGCACAGTGTGAAGCCTTGAAATAGCATTTTAAATGGGGAGGGGCTTCTTCCAGATCTGGGGCACGAATGTAGATGAGTTCAGAACACTGTGCGATAGCAGAAAGTAAGAGACCCATCAGACTTCAAGGTCGCTTCATAGGATCTAGGGAGCCAACTTGAAAGAAAAGACTTCCATTGACAAAAATGTGACAACTTGAGCTTCAATATCGGTAACAATGGCAATGGATTAAAACCCATCACACATGTTAATATGCTAAAATGGCACTTATAATATTGTTAATAATAAAATTAAGAAGTCTCCTTGAGAGGGTGATAGAGAATCAGTTAAATACCATCTCAAAGTCTGATGAAGAGTGGAGCGTTCATTTGCCTTTCCCACGTGAACTTCTAGGAATGCAAATGGCAGATGAGACAAAGAATTTCTCTCTAAAAGTATTAAAAGTTACACACAAGAAAAAGAAAAAAATGATTCAATCAGAATATTGACATTTTGCAAGTCACAAGGAATTCCTAGACCCAGGCATTGCTCCCCAGAAGCTGTGGTCTCGCAGAAGGGCAATGACCGGACACTCTTTGCCCCCTGATAAATGAGATCACCACCATGAAGACGCTCACCAGGAAGACTCAATCCAGTCCAAGCACAGTTCTGGACTCTGCTTTTGATTTGTAAGAGGTTCAGCCAACAGATGAGTAGGCTGAGTTGCACAGAGAGGATGCAATCCTTAATTCCAGATTGTGGAAATTATATGTGAAGGATCTCTTTCAAATAGAGTGCAACTATAATACAGGGATAAAGGAAAAAAATCTATGGATTACCAAAATATTAAAAATATACAAGAAAAATAAGGCACAGGTCAATTATTATGTCTAAGCAGAAATGTTAGGTTGATAAAATATATTCAGAAATTCAAGGAAATTATCCTTATAAAGAATCATGTTTAGGACTTGGCAAACATTTGTTCTAGCATATATATTTTTAGGGTGTGAGGGCCAGACAGACTGCCACAACTATTCTCCTTTGTTATGACAGCGCAAAAGTAACCAGAGACAATAAGTCAATGCATTGGTGTGGCTGTGTGACGATAAACTTTATTTACAAAAAATCAGTGCAAGCCAATCCCTAGACAAGATCATAGTTACTTGGGAGGAGAGGAAGTGAATTGAGATTGCGATAAAATTTGTAAGGGGCTTCCTGGGGTAACCAACACAGATCTGCTTTTTGAGCTGTGCGGTGTTTATCGTAAGGGTATTCAGCTTACATTTTGCTTTAAGCTATATAATTCTTTCATGTGGTTTTCCATTGCCAGTATTTTATTGCAAAATAAAATGTAAAATCAAGTAATGCAGGCAGGAAGTGATTAAAGATGTTCTATTCAGTTATCCTAGGAAAGATAACAATTGTTTTCTCTTTGCATGCTGCTATAAAGAAGCCAGGTGAATCACACGAATAGTGGCCTGGTGAAAGAGTCTGGGCCATGGTGACAACACTAAGATTTGATCCCTAGCTTCCCTGGTTACCATGTGATCTATTTTTGGCATTATTTTGGCCAGGCTTCTGCACTTACATATTTGGCCACAGTACCTACAACACCAATCTTGAGAAGATATATTTTAGGTGAGAGAAACATGTGACTCAGTAGACATGGAGTAAAATAGATTGCATTCCAATACAAGGCTCTAAGAGGAAGAAGATGGAGATTCCTAGAAAAAAGAAAATTCTCTTTCCAAATGCCTCCAGACTCCAACTGCAACATTATTTCTTCCCCGATCTTCAGCCCATTGGCCCACTCTGCAGATGTTTGACTTACCAGCTCCACACTCGCATGAGCCAATTCCTTAAAATGAACATTGTTGTCTCTATCTCTCTCCCTTCACGCATGCATGAACAGACACAAACACGCATGCAAACACGAAATCTCTAGTATGATAATCTTGTTATATCTGAACAAGGCACCAACTACCTCTGGGTTCTAGTCACTTCGTCAGTAAAGCAGAACAGTAACTGTAGCAATTACCAAAAAAAAAAAAAAAAGAAGTAGAAGAATGTAGTTATTTATTCCATGTAAGTTTCTTGACTAGAAGACAAAGCCTTCCCAGGAGAAGGCCGTTTGGCTCTCCCTCCTTGTTCTGACACCATGAGAGGATGCCTGGAGAGGGGCAGCCGCCCCGTGACCATGACAATGAAAACCACATGCTGAGGATTGTGGATGAGCGAAGGCTAAGGAGCCTGGGTCCCCGATGTCATCACTTACCCATCACACCTGGTTGTGACAGAAAACTGCTAAGCTGAGCCAGAAAACTGCAGCAGTTCAACCTCATAAATCTAACCCTAACCTTTACCTTTGGAGTCAAGCATAAGACTGTGGACAGGATGATACGTTAGTATGCTTTGCTTGGAACAGCATCCAGAGCATAGAAAATGCTCAATCAATCATAAGGCTGTTATTGTCATTTGTGTACCATCTTTCCAGGCTGTTCCCCCACCATGGCTCAAGGTGGCTGCAGCAACAGCCTCAGATAATGACATCCTCAAGCCAGAGGAGAAAATCACAGCTCTCCTTCAGGCATCCAGCACGAGTTCTGGTCTTGGCTCTTGGGTCATGGAAAAGGCTAAGCTAACTTAGGACAATGAGGGCCAGGGCATGATGCTGAGGGGTGAGATGCAGGTCACCCAATTTAGTAAATAAAACTGCAGGATTCTCAGGTAAATTTGAATATATGAATCGTTACCAGTATTGTATGTCCCGTGTAATAAATGGAATATGGTTGCACTAAAAATGCAGGCATTGTTTACCTGAAATTGAAATTTAACTGGATGTCTTGTATTTATCTACACTACTTGAAATCTGTCGCACCCAAATACATGAACTAAGACAGGGGTGTGACCTATGATTTATTAAATGAAATTCTGGAGTTATCCTCTCAAAATCAGGGGAATGAATTCTTGAATTAGGAAGACACATACATCATTATCATCATCATCCCCAACCATATCATTTATTTTTTCAAAATAAAATAGCTCATAAGAACCTCAGGCTGAATATTTGCAATGAAACATGTGTGAAGACGGTGGAAACCTGAAAAAATGCAAGATTCAAAGCAGGTAAAAATACTATTTGCAAGTAAGGTAGCTGTAATCTAAACACACTAATGTTTATGACAGACAAAAAAAAATTTCTATTTTTCCCTCCAGTCATTCAATTGCTAGATGAAACCCCCAATAAGACATAAAGGAAATCACAGCATAGAGTGTAAAGATTCAGAAAGAATATAATTATATGATAGGAGTATGTGTGCTGTAAGCTTGCACATATCCATCTCTTTCTTAAAAATAGATTGCATAAAGAAAATCTCTGATTTCATTGAAAACAATAATTATGTCAGTTATGCCAGGAAAAGGATTATAATAACCAGAATTTGGAATACTTGGTAACTTGCAGCCTTGTGTTCTGCATATTTTTTGCAAATTGGAATAGTCTGGTGCAAGGTATGTCAGTGTATGTATGTGTGTCTCTCTGTGTGTATGTAGATATGCATATGCACATGCATAGATTGTTTTCATTTCTCCTTGGTCTTAATCTGTGATCCACTTGGATTTAGCAAAATTCCACTGTGGAGACATGATAGAAATTAACAATGTTATATGAATGTCCATGGTCCTACACTGCACAGGTCTTAGAATGCCAGGATTCAACCTTTGATTTTAAATACCTGACAGCTTCTGCATAGCACTTAACTCAGGCAGACTCAAAAACAATTAAATGAGAACAAAAGGTTTCTATGCTGACATTATTGTAAACATATATAGGATGCACAGTTAATTCTCTTCCCTGATAAGTTCCACTAGCAGCCCTGGCAGCCGCCTTCATTCTTCTCCTTTGTGCAAATTCGTGCTTTGGGCTAATAAGGGCATCGAGCTCGGCTCTTGATAAAAAGTGATGCTTTAAGATGAACAGGGGAGTTTGTCATATGACAACTGGAAATTGTTTTTGTTTTCAACAGACACTAATAGGAAATCAATTTCTAAAGTCATTAGCATGGACAGAAGAGCACTACATTCATTCATTCATTCATTCATTCATTCATCCAGTACTAATAGAACACTTTATTGGGTCTATCCACAGAGCAGAGGGAACACAGGATGGAACGGCCTGCTGTTCACTCCCCTGGGAAGAGACTCTCCCATTCTGAATCATCAGCATTGCTCTGTTGCCATAATCCATGAAACGCTTTATGTCTGTCAGTCTCTTATACACTGGGGAAATGCTAAGAGGAATAGGCATTATGGGAGGGAGGTGGATATATTTTTGCATACGGCTCCATTTTAGGTGCTTGGCATCACAGAGGAACGTTTTTGAAATTTTATTGGCCATTCATTCATTTTCTTTACCACCAGAGATTTGCATATCTATTACTATTTCCTTTGAAAGCAGATTTGTACTTTAGTTAAGATAGAATTGATGAAAAGGCAAAAACAAAAATAATATAGTGATACATGATCAGGCAATACTTACAGGAAGTGGCTCACTTCTCACTTCGAGTCATTTCAGGGACATTCATAAAGCATCTTGACTATCTTCTCCAGGCCAAGGTTCTCACCACAGTCATTTGGCAGGTGGAACCCAGGAAGATACAAGAGCAAATATCCTTGGGAGGAAAAATGCAATGTCTTTCTGTGGGAAAGTGTATGCAAATTACAATTTGTTACAAGGCTCCACTGGAAACCTAAATAGTATCTGGGAAGGGGTCAGAGGGCAGTGGAGAAGAGAGAGATGGAACTACAGGAGTCTTCATGGTTTTTGGCGTGTGGCGCTAGATGCAGAGAAATATCAGGGTTGAATATCATCGTCCTGCAATTATATATGTTTGGAGTAGCAAAAAGAAACTAGAATGATTTTGGTTCTTTGTGAAGGCCAACGTACTTTGCAAGACTTTCATTAAGTCTTCCAAGAAATAAAGCCATGAATTTCTATGGTCCCAGTTCGCTGGGGCATTTGAATATACATGCTCAGTTGAGTAGCTTGCTTGGAGATCTCAGCCAAGATAGCAGGACCCAATTCTAAGTCCCCCACTTCTTCAGTTCTCTTTTGTGTTTATATTCTCTTTTACAGAAATACACCAAGAATATACCATATAATTCTTCCCCTACTCATCACTGTTGCTAACCTTTTAGTGATATTTTTGTCAAGTGCTTGTGCCAGGCTTATAAAAGAAAGCTCGATAGACAGACAGATTGACAGACAGATGGACAATCCAACTTTAGCACATATTCATTATTTTTTTCTTTTTTAAACATAACTACATTTATATACTGGATATCTTTCCCTGGTCACACCTTAGCAACACTTCATTTTGGGATTTCAGCCACTAAATGCATCACCTTCTGGAGGCACCACCATGCAGTGAACTAGTCCCTTAGAAGGGCATTTAGGAATTTCCAGGATTTCTTTCTATTCAAGCCAATAATGCAATGACCACTCTCATACAAACCTCTTCTCATGTTTGCATGATTATTTCGGTAGAATTTATTTAAACCCATGGATTTGCTAGGTGAAGGAAATGCTCACTTTAAATTTTAATTTTGATACAGAATGCCAAATTGCAGTACCACCAGCACAATTTGCACTAATCAGCAATAACACAAAAGATATCTTTGAATGAAGTAAAATATTAGAAAATAACATTTTAAAGAATCCAAATAGGAAAATAACAGTAGCAAGTTACCCAACACTGTGCAGTTTATAAAATATTTCCAATATGACCCAGTGAATCTTGTCACCGATTTTATTGACCCCTTAGGTCCCAAAATGAGGTAGGTGGCCAGGACATGTATTAAACTTCAAAGAAATTGAACTTCTGTTGCATTTTAGGTCTCAACTCCCTACTCTGCCTATAACAAAACTGCTATGTTTAAGGACAAGGTTTGCTGTATCCTTAGGAGAAAATTATGTGGAGGCACGTGTATAGGTAAGATTATGACACCTGGCAGTATTTCTGTGTGCGTGTGTGTGTGTGTCTGTGTGTGTGTGTGTGTGTGTGTGTGTGTTTTGTATTTAGTACCTTAAAGTGCTCACTTTTTTTTAGTTCAAATTAGTTTCCCCAAAACCAAGTCGCATTATAAATATATGACAAAAATTGCACTTGAGACATTACTTTCTTAGGAACGGTAAATCCTCCCACGAATCAGTGAGGGTAATTTGGTAGTTTGCATTTGTAGGTAGAATGGGGTTTTTCTTTCGGTTTTGCTTCTTTTCTTTTTTCACCTTTATTTCTCATTACCTTCAGCCCCTACGCCCACCCCACTCCGCCGCCGATTCACACAGTTCTAATGAATCTGATGGCTCTAGCAGCTGTGCCGCTGAAGCGAGTCCGTGATGGATCTGATTTAGTTTAGGGGACACTGTACCCTTTGGTCTTCTGCAGTGTTCCGTAGACTGGTAGCACTGAGAACTTGCTAGAAATGCCCCATCTCAGGCTCCCTCTCAGACCTCTGAATGAAAATCTGCATTTTAACATCCCTGGTGAAGCGCATGAAGATTAAAGATCAAGAAACCTTACTGAAACCCTTCCCTTCATTCATTCAGGACAGAACATTGATTAAAATAATAATAATAACAACAACAACAACAACAACAAAACAAGGAGGCAAACCACAACTAGAACCTGTCCTAACCTGAACTGACCAAAGCAAGAGAGAAAGAAGGGAGAAAAGAAAGGAGGAGAAGGGAAAGAAAAGAATGAAAAGGCTGATTACTTAGCAGTGTAGAAATACAGACTTCCTTTCAAAGAGCACTGTGAAAGTGTTCTTTCTCTATTCCTGTTTTAAGTAGCAATGTTTTGTATGCCTCGTGGAAAGGGGCTAAAAGCTAGAACACCATGTATTTTGTATAGGTGAGGTTTTAATACACTAACGAACTCCCAGTGCCTAATGAAAGCCTTTTAAGTAAATCTCACAAAGCTCTAATCTCGAAAAGCCTCCCATGTTCTCTCTGCTGTTCTTATTTAATTTTTAATAAGAACAATTCCATGCAGCTCAAAAGAACGACTCAATTAAGAAGTATTCCTACCAGGCATCTTTGAAATCTTGCTGCATTTTCTTCCTTCTGTTTCCTGATGACCCTCAACTTGTTTGTGTCAAGAGGTGGGTGGGGAGGGGGAGAAAAATAAATCTTATTTTTAAATTGCAAGTTCGATTTCACACTGTTCTTGATAAGATGGCAAGAGCAGTTTTCAAAGGCAGAAACGCAAATCGTGTACAGTATCTGCTGCCAGAAGGCTACAGCAGAACCTCTTAGAATCACATTTTGAAATTTCAAGTGGCATCTTTGATCTGAATCCTTAGGCATTAGTTGTCCTTGAAGTTATATCGAGGTCAGGAGAAATAATTTTAAAAGAAACAATTGTGTCTGAATCATAGAAGCTCAACTACAAGTATTTTAAAGTCATCTAAACTTAACTGCCCTAGAATGCTGTGTGGTTTATAACAGAAGAATTATTGCTTAGTTTTTCCTAGTAAAATTTACCTTGCATTAATATGTCCTTTCTAAAGACCAGTTTCTAGAGATTTAAACCTAGCCACAAATTTTCACTAGCTGCTCCATTTTTCAGCCGAGAATTCATGTTTACCCCATATCTGCATATCTAATACATCAAACACATGCACGCCGGAATGCGTGCAGTATTTATGATAACCAGCACCACACCAGTGCCATTGCTTGTGTGGGTTAATTTCAAAAGCACGAATGCTTAATTGCAGATGAGCAAAGTTGCGCATTCATTCATTCTATTCGTAACTCACCTACTGCCAGCTTCAAAGGTGAGAAAGCTTACGAAATTAAGCATAATATAAATGGGCCAATTATATAGAGAACCATGGGGAGAAAGGCAGTTAAAATAGCAGTAAGACAAATACGACTACGCATTGGTGATGTCACATACTGACCACCAAATTTCACTTCTATCCTCGAACCTGACAAAAATGAAAATGTAATGTATTCTTTGTCTCACATTCTAGCACGGGATAAAATGTACAAATATTCTAGAAATGAAACTTTTTCAAGGCCCCAAAGAAATTTTCACATCAATCATTATTTCAGGGACTTGAAGCAAGCTAGCAGCCAATGTCTCCAAAGATGTCTGTATAAAAGACAAAATACAGCACTACAAATTTCTCCTTGAGCAATCCTGGTAATAATGCTGTGGAAGTAGGTGACATAGTTCAGTAGAAGAACAGAAGTCAGAGATCTTGGCTAGGCATGGTTCAGAAATGTCCAATGACCCCTGTAAATATTAGATGTTCCTAGCAAAATTTGGCTAAACTAATACTCCATCTGACTTAGAGACTCAGTAGCTTTAGAAACCTAGTGTCTCAAGGTAAGAATCAATATCTTGCCAGATGTTAAGACTTTGAAAGTTTATTTTACCTAAAGTGTTTCATTTTAATAATTTTATTGAGGAAAGATTTAGGTAACACAAAATTCATTCCTTTCAATGATTTTTAGTACAAAGTTGTATAACAAGAATCATCATTATCCAGTTGTAGAATTTTGCATCACCCCCCTCGAAAAAGATCTCTTAACTCAATTTACAGTGAATCTTTTGTTTTCCCGCACCCTCAAACTTCTGCAACCACTAAAATACTTCCTGTCCTTATAGCTGTGTCTTTTTGGACATTTGTATAAATAGAATCCTGTGTCATGCGGTTTTCGTGTGTGACTTCTTCTACTTCATATGGTGTTTTTGGAATTTAACCACACTGTAGCATGCATCAGTACTTCATTCCTTTTTATGGACATCAGAACCCCAAGGTGTGGAGATACCACATTTTAGCTATCCGCTAACCAGCCGAGAAACATTTGGGTTGTGCTCTGGTTTAGATAAGCACCCACTAAATGTACATGTGTTAAAGGCTTGAGCCCCACAGGAGTGCTATTGGGAGGTGATGGAACTTTTAAGAGGTGGGATCAATGGAGGGATCCTTGGGTCACTCACGATGCACCTTCAAAAGAGCTCGTGGAAACTTGTTCATTTCTTTTTTGCTCCCTGACCATGAGATGTGTGATTTTGCTCTGCCATGTGCTTCCACCATGACATGCTGCCTTGCATATCCCAGAGCAACAGGGCCCAATCAAGCACAGAGCAGAAGGGAACTCCAAAACCCTAAGCCAAAGGTTCCTTGTCTCTTTATAAGTTAATTGTCTCAGGCATTTCATTATAGTAAAAGGAAACTGACTAACAAGGGTTGTTTATAATTGTTGTTTGTAATTGCTGTTTATAATTGAAAAAGAGAGTCTTAGATTCTAGGAGTGTGACTTATATTCCGTTCAGAAAATACTTTGACTTTGTTCGAGTACTTTGATAAACAAACAGCATCCAAATGCCCTGTTATCTCCTTGTGTATCATGTAAGACACACAGAGAACCAATGTTGCAAGTTCAAATTTTCTATGTGATGCCCTAGGTCTCTTTGTTCTAGTTAATTCTCAGTTATCACAAAAGCTGAAGCTGATAATATTTGAGGCTTAATATCATTTTGCATACTATCTCATTTAATTCCCTATAAAGTTAGTATTATTTTGCCTCCTTTTAATAAATAAAGTAATCAACGTTTTTAGCAATTAATCATTCAAGATTATAAAGCTAGAAGCAGCTCTGTCTTCTTCTCCATTATATGTTGTCCCGGTCTCATCTTGAGCATACGATAGTCCTTCAACAACACAAATTAAAGAAATATGTAATTTTTATTAGGGTAACTTCCTGAAGTTCATACCAGGCTATGTTTGTTAGTTGCTAAGCAACCCCCCCAAACAAACGGTATGATCGTTCCACTTCTGTTACATCATTTAGTATCAACCCTTAAATATGAAAGCCAATGTAAATTTCTTTATTTCAGAATGTTTGATGATAAGCAGAGCCCTTTGAAGTGAATCTTTAAATGGGTTCATTCTTTCCCGTGGATTGGAGGTATTAGGATCATGTCATCAAACTAGGAGAAGAACTGCCTTTGCTATTTAGGAGTTATAGGTTCCAGTAACTGGCCTAGTAGTGACTTCACAACTAGGAAATCATTTTTAGTAGGACAAAAACATTGATATCAGGGAGTCCGAGCCAGTGCATGACCAAGACGGCTATCAGAGACTAAAAGTTTCCTTCTATATTTTCTCTCTGTGGCGAGCATGTTGGATGCTATGGATAATTATGCCTGCAAAAGCCTCTTGAGATTCATCCTTTCTAATATTTGTCCATTTAGCACATTTGTTGAGCAACTACCATGTGCCAAACATCAAAGCTGCAAGGATTAAGTAAGAAACTAAGCAGACCGGCCAGGTGCACTGCCTGAATAACTTAGTGAGACCCTGTCTCAAAATAAATAAATAAATAAATAAATAAATAAATAAATGACTGTAGCTCAGAGAGAAAGCCCTGGAGTCAATTCCCAGTGCTGGGAAAAGAAAGAAGATAAGAAAAGAAAGAAAGAAGGAAAGAAGGAAAGAAGGAAAGAAAGAAAGAAAGAAAGAAAGAAAAGAAAGAAAGAAAGAAAGAAAGAAAGAAAGAAAGAAAGAAAGAAAGAAAGAAAATAAGCAGATATGTCCAGATGTTCTAGATAGCCTTAAACAGCTCACATTAGGTGCTCACAAAAGCCTAGGCTAGGATTTTCCAACCTTGTATGACTGACATTCCAGGCCATGTACGTCTTTGCTATAGGGAAT
>RJWT010014266.1:0-21189 GCA_004365215.1 Cuniculus paca
TATATATGTATATATAGATATATACACATATGCCATATCTTGACAAAGTCATGTGCTGCATCAAATGACTAGATACAACAAGGAAAGGCATTCTATACATAGCTGTCTTAGTTACTTTTCTCATTGTTAAGATAAATACCCTACACCTAAAGTTAAAGGCAAAAAGGTTATTTGGCTCAGTTTGTAGAGGTATTAGTTCATAATCAGCTGGCTCCAAGACAGGGTGTTGTGAGGAAAAACATTCATGGTAGGCAGAAGATAGCAAATCAACAAGTGACCTTAACTGTATTTTTCTGCCACTGTTACATTGTATTCAGGCTACAAGGAATAGGGCGGTGCCAAACCAATCAGTGGATGATTCAGTGATCACACACCCTTAATCCCAGTGTCACGTACTCCAGAGCCAGTCACCTCTGAAAAAGTTCCATGTATGACCACATTAGGCTTTGGGGGGACATCAAGACCCAATCTATAACAATAGTGCTGGAAGATTAGCAATATAAAACAGCATTTAACTGGTTTGATAATAGGTATGACTTTTTTGTGTATTTGAGACATTTCTTGCTGTTCAGCAGCTAGAATGAATTGTACTTGACAAAAGATTATAATAGTCCTAAAAAAAAGAGATTATAATAATCCTATTTGATTTAAAAAAACACTTTACACTAAATCTCATTTACAAATGACATCATTGAAAGTAATTTTAAATTACAAGTACTTTGAAAAATGCAGATTCTGAAAATATACTTGATGGGGCTTTTCTATATCCCTTTTCCTTCATAATTTCTACTCATAAAATTTATGCAGAGTCAAGAGATTCATTTAAGAAGATGCATGAGTCTCTGGCAATTTGGCATTTAGGAAAAAGAATCTGAAATTACACAATAAAAATACTTTTCCATTTTCACTTTTTATTTTGTTTTGATCCCTCAAATATATCCTGGAAACTCTTATAGGAAATACCTACGGAAAAATTAAATTTAATACATAGAGATAAAAATTATAAATCAACTTTCTAATCACCCCATTCATAAAAAGATAAATAATAGTTTTGGTTAATACTTTATTTTTAACTCATTAAAATCAATTAGGCATATTTTGACAAATTTTGAATATTCAGTGACAAGAAATAATTACAAGAAAATAATACGTAGCCATACTAATTCCTGCAAACTGAAACTTGCTCTCCTCTGTTTAATGCGGTAACCTATGATGGATCAGTTACATGGACAAGCAGAACTTAATTAGTCATGTAGAACAAACATGACTCAAAATAGCAACAAAAATCACTTTAGCACAACTGTTTTTTTTAAAAAAAATTAGATTCTGTAGTGCAAAAGAAATAGTATAACAAGAAAACCAGAAAGCCACCACCAGGGAATTTTTTGGAATAGTAGAACAGTGTTTTACCTGGAGGGAAAACGTAGAGCCGCAGAAGCCCTAAGCGAGAGAGTATTCTAGTCACCAAAACCCAAACGTTCACTTTCGTATTTCAGATTTACTTAGTCAGCAGGAAAGCAGATGGAGAAACCGAGCAACAAGGAAAAAAATACGAAATAAATAAAACCTCAATTCTGAACTACAGAAGTGAGCAATAATCAATATAATTTAATGTAAATTCACTATTTATCTGGCCCCTTCCTTCCCAAACTAAACCTGTACTGTTATTTTAAGTTTCCATTCCTTGACTGTGCATACTTATGGTTGAAAAGCATTTGAACACAAGAGAAATACAAAAGTTAATGGGCAAGATACTCGTGTTTGAGACAGGTCTAGAACACTGACTTTCACAATCTGTAAAAATATTTTATATATATTTTTAAGATGAGGGCAGGAGATAGGAGCATTCAGGCTGTGTCATATTCAAATGGGTTCAGTAAGCATTTCAGAAATGGATCAAATAACTGTTTGAAGGGTTCTTGATTCTCCATACCTTTTTTTTCCCCCAATTTTTATTTTTTATTCCTATACATTTGTAGTCCATGCTTATTATGTTCCTCTTGGGGAGCTGATGCACACACAGAACGCCTTTTTTT
Organism: Cuniculus paca; assembly: GCA_004365215.1. Taxonomy (NCBI): domain Eukaryota; kingdom Metazoa; phylum Chordata; class Mammalia; order Rodentia; family Cuniculidae; genus Cuniculus; species Cuniculus paca. The sequence continues at coordinate 2,037 of RJWT010014266.1, forward strand.
TTCTCATTCACTACCTCTCCCCCACTTTCTCCTCTCTCTCCATCTCTTGGTCCTCTTCCTTTTACAAAAGATCTCACCTCCCTATTTCATACTGCCTATCTTTCATTCCACTCTGTATTTATATATTGGGTTTCTCATACAAGAAAAACTATGCCATATTTAAACTTGTATGTCTCATTTAAATCAATTAACATTATGACAATGCTAAATGATACTTGTCTCAAAAGAAATATTTGGGAATACAGATGAAGTCAAAACAGGCTAATCAAAATTCTCAATAACCAACACTCATACATGGCATTGACTGTAGTCAATGAAAAATAAAACAAAATTAAAATTATAAATATATATGTAATATAATAAAGTTAAAAGATTTGCAGTTTAATATGAATAGAATTAATTCCTGCATTTACTTTTAAAAAGAATAATACCTTTATGAAGCAGGAGAGGCATTATTTTGTAAGCTCTTATGGGAGGTGGGGTCATATTGGAATTTTTTTTATGAAAGAGCCATAATCTGATGGAGTTATTGAAAAATTTAAATCAGTCATAGACTATATGAATAACTATTCTGGATCTTGTGCAGGTACAGCCTTTTACTGCATTCTCTGCACAGACCATAATTCAGCATCATATATAGTCCCACAAAAATCTACTTCACAATACAATGGATACTGAAAAATTTCTGCATTTTTAGATGAGGGGAGACCATTGAAAATAAAGAATAAGAAAATTCTAGAGCATCAAGTGACTCATTAAACATGCAGTTTAAAATATTTCCAAAGGAGATGAAGTATAATCCCTTCAGTCACAGGTGCAATTGGCTTGGAAGTGATGCAACAAAACTAGAAGCAATTACAAGATACATCTGGCTTTGCATAAGAAAAAGTTTCTTTTCAGTTTTATAGGTCTGTTCATAAAAGTAAAAAGAAAATATTCTAACATTTGGAACTCTTTAGACTTGCAACTGTGGAATTCAACTTTGTATCTTCACCACCTTGTGCATGATTAATAAGTGTAAGCTAAAATAATTAAGTACATGGGATTTGAAATGACCCAGTTATTAACTTCCCAATACAACAGTTTACCAATGGCTTACCTCCTAGCTCTTGAACTTTCAAATTACTTTAATGTTCTAATTAACAGTGAATATTTGGAGAAACTTCAAATAACTGTTTGAAGCAAAATATGTAAATACATCTCTCTTTTAAAAGTAGAAACACAATGTCTTTAACTGGGAATAACGATTAAAATAGGCTAGGAGCAATCTTTATATGCATTAGGTTTCATAAAATCACATCTACTATCATACAAATAAAATAAAGTGCAAAAAAGAATGCATATTTCATGAAGTCAGTACTTAAATATTTGGTAGTCCAAATGTTATAATACCACATCACAGTAAATAACTTAATCTTTGTCATCCTTTACCATCTACAGTACTTGAAACAATCTATTCATAGACACTCTATGAGTCAATGAAGTTCATTTGTCAAAGAAAAAGTATCTGAATTTAAAAGTTTTACTGTCTGCATTATCCAAAATTTTGTGCAAAACTTTGAAAACTAATTTTCAATAAAAATAGACTTAATTTTTTTCTGAAAAAGTTTTCTGCAGAAAACTATAGAATTTAAAATAATAATTTCAAATATTTTATAGATATATTTTGCCAAGTGATTAATAAATGTATCACCTTTACAAAAGTTTAAGATGTTTTATAATCACTTGAAATTTGTACCTCATTTGATTGCTCATCCTTTATTGGCTCAGAGTTCTGTGCTTAAAGCAATAATAGAAATTTTTAAAAAATCACCAACTGACCACTAAACTGGTTTGTATTGGTCTGAATTTTTTGGTCATTAACTTTAAGTATTTTCTTTATATTTTACATTTTGATTAATAACAATTTCTGTTCATTTCTTTTCTATGATAGCTCCGTTATCATTATTTCAGAAAAATTATTATTGACAAGTACACCAATTCAAACAACTTTTCCTTTTCCTAAGAATAATACGTTTACTATCATATCTGGACAGAAAGAGAGTCAACTTTCCTGGTAAAAATACCAAAAGTGAGAGATAACAGTGTTACTCCCGAAAATATGTCAGATAAGTGAATTGAATCATAGAGCAGAAACATGAATAGTAATATACATGCACATAATTGTGAATATAGATACACATGAGTATGCACACAAATTTTAAACATTAAATAAATTTTATTTATCAAAAATTATATATAAAACGTATGGAATTGTGCTAATATACCTCTGCCATTTTTATTATACTACAGATAATTATTAATATTTCATGATTAGTACTGTACCTTACTAGATCAGTCCTAGTAACTTGAAATTATAAATTCACAGAAAAAATTACTTATATAAATATATGTACATTGTATATAAAATTATTTTCTAAATTTATGAACATGTACCAATTAAAGTGTAATGTAAGACAGTAATAAGATGGTAAAATAGTCTAGCATATACATTTACTTAGCATTAACTATTTTGTTGGGAACATTTATACCGAGATATATTGAATTAACATTAAAGTATTTCTATCTACTCATCATCTTACATGTTAGAAGGCATCTCAATTTACATTACTTTCAGAGCTATATTAATTTAGATATAATTACAAGCATATAATAGAGGCTTTTTTATAAATACATGTTAGCAAGTGACTGTGAAGGCAAATATTGTTGTTTAACAATAGTATAATCTTTAACTGTAATAAATAAGAATTAATCTATGTCTCTTCTTATTTGTGATGATCGTAAGTATTACACATTATAGTTCCATATGAAGGATTATATATTTTTAAATTTGTGTTATCTTTTACTAAATAATTCATGTTATACATCAATTTACACATTAAGGGAAAGGTGACTCATATACTCCCTTGATTTACTTATTAAGAATTAGATATAGGTAAAGAAATATAACCATGGATTCACTTTTCAGTTTTGTGTTATTGAAATTCTGACTTTGAGAAAATACCTTCTCTTATACTTGCCCTCTCTTCATGCTGCATGAACATTCCCTTACACATGCTGGGCGCCTCTCCATTGACGCAAATGTGTTGTTACTTGTACAGACTCACATATTTTTATAATGTTAGTTCCTTGGGGCTTTCATTTGTTTAGGTCTATCTATACAGGATAAAGGTAATATTGAGATTCTCTGTTCTAAGCCTATGGAATTGCTCTTGAATTCTCTGTGCTTGAGACCAACTGATAGTAATGGTGATATACTAAGCTTTGAAAGACAGAATACTCTGCATTTGTTTCAAGCATTCATTTTTTTTTCTTCAAAAATTCTTTCTATTAAGGTCCAAATTTCTTAATAGGATTAAGAAATGAATAGTTGTAAAGGTACTTACAAACAACTGAGAAAAAACATTACATTTTGAGCACTCTACTATGCTTTGAGTACAAATCTTTAATTCGGGCCAGTATTAATTTTTCTGGTGAAGTTTAAAATTTCCTCATCTTTAAGAGTTTCACTCCTTTGTTAGGCAATAATATATTGCCTACTAAAACAAATTTAATGCTGTACTTATCACTATTTCACCAGCTTTTGAATGTGAATACACTATGAAAATCTCAATACCATATTCCTCTGTATATTGTATCACAGACTCAGGACTCAACAATATTTCAGGTACATAGGCTGTGGATAAAAAAATGAAATGTTTTCCAACAGCTGTAGACAGAAGAAAGAAATCATGGCAAATGTTAATAAATAGCATGTGAGAAATTGACATTATATTAGTAATTTGTACCTTTGTATTTTTCTAGCATCATATTATAATTCTTATAGAACTGAATGTTTTATTCCTAGAAAATAAGAAGAAAATTATAGTCACTAGTCCATCCCTGGCTTCCAGATTTAGTGTATGGTAGTCAGAAGGCAATTTAATATCACCTAACACTTGCAATCAATTTTTGAACAAATTTCAAAAAGATGAAGTGACTTCAGGAAATTATACAATCTGGTAAGTGTTGAATTAAAGCGGAAAAGTTAAGATTCCTTGGCCTTGTCTGGTATATTTTCTACTTACTTTTCACCTGTGAATACATTTATCACAATATAACAATATAATTTTCCCTTTATTGGACAACAACGTCCAAAATGGAAGACTAAATTTGGTAAATTCGCTATGCCCAGCAATTGACTGTGCTTTGTCTTTTTCTCACCACACAATGTCCTGCAGATACTTGAATTATGAGGTCTTCTGTGACATCCAGCCTGATAACTTCAAAAGCAGTATCATGTCTCAAGGCACAAAGTATTCTCCAGTTAAGTACAACTCTCAATTTTCTAATTTATGTTTTCTAAGGGAGATTTTATTCCAGATTTCTAGGGCAAAATTTAGATTCCCCCAATGAAGCCCACATAAAAAGTCATAAAGGAAAAATGTCCCTTTATTCAGATGGCTAACAATTTAAACAGCACTAACTAATTTAAGGGTTACTGTGGATGATAAGAGGCAATATGTTTGAAAGCACAAGAGGAAAAGACTACTCAGCATAAAGATTATCCCTTTTACTGGTATATCAAATTTGAGAGAGGAGATAATGAAGAGATCACAATGCATATGTGTTGAAAGCATTATGAACATGAGAAAAATATTCTCAGTTATAGCTTTTCATATGATCAAAGACGGAGATTGAAAACTCTTTAAAATTCAACTGAGAGGAGTGTATCTGAGTGGTAGAGCACTGGCCTAGCATGAGCAAGACCATGGTAGAAACATTTAATTAGACAAACACCCAACAATCCACGTTCATTCATCGCTTCTCATTCAAATCTATTACCCTGACAATAGCATAGTTTGTTGCTGAGTCTCCAGTGAAATAATGGAGGCTTTGATTTTAAGGATCCCACTGAAGTATCTATCCAATGTACAATATACCGCACAAGGAGACAGCCAGAGTGAGACCTTAAAAGACTTTTTCAGTGTTTTAACTGGAACTGTGAGTTAATGTCCACCAGTGGCTAGCATTAGCAAGACTTAGCTGCCTAAGAAACTCTAGTGCTGTGGAACATGGCAAAAAGTGTTTGGAGAAAACAACTGTGTTCACTCTGGATAATTTGGAAATGTGAATTAAATAAATTTGAGCAAGTTTCCTTAGTAGAAGCTTTCAAATAAATTAATGGAGCCAAAATGCATTAATAGGTATAAGCTAAATATTTGTATAAATTATGCTTTTATGAGTTTTTTTCTATTTTCATCACAAACTCCAGTTAAGCGATGAGTATTTGTTTCCTATATGCCTAATAATGTGTTTTACAAGTAAACATTCGTGCATGCCAATCATAATCATAAGCTCCATTTAAGTGATGAGTATTCCTTCCTTATATGCCTAATAATGTGTTTCAAAAGCAAATATTAAAGCATGCCAATCATAAATGTAAACCACAAGTATAGTTGCTCAAAATCAAAACAAAAGACAATGTCACGTACTTTCTTTGTGAACCCACTAGACAAATATGACCCATCTAAATTACCTTGGAAATGTGACTGTTTACCTCTGATGAATTGGACCACCTCATGAGACATGCGAAGAGAATTTCTGCTTCAGAGAATTGTCTCTCAATATCCTAGGTTCTTATTAGCATGCTTTTCGAATGATTTCCAGGAGTGCAGTTTGATAGATACACCCATGCCTGTACTTATTCAAGAGTGTAATAGAGTAAAATTATTTCATGTCCTTCCATTTGCAGATAACAATGTTTAAACAATTATTTAATAATCACAGTACTTTGAAAAGATATAATCTACCATTGGTATGAGTTTATAAATACTAGAAGTTCTATAAATTCTATAAAGGCTCCACTAGGAAAAGATAGATATACTTCAAATATTCAGAAAAAAGACATATACAGATACTGTTGTCTAGTAATCAAAAATCCAGATATATAGCTCTTTAAAAGTCAGGCACATTTCAATGTCCACATTATGCTAAACTTAATTTATATCTAAAAATATTCACAAGTATTGGAATTTCATTTTTAAAATAACAGCAGTTATTAAAATTCTAGACAATACATTTGATAAAGTAAGATAGTATTTTATCCTTATATTATCAGGAATTATTTGTCACCTGAATATCTGAACAAAAGTATGTATTTCTTACAATTCAGAAAATCAAATTACTATCTTTAAAAGATAAATCAGTAGCTGAATACAAAAAATGAATTTCATAAGAAAATCACTGATCAATATCTGTTTTATATTTCCCTAGTGGATATTAAAAGTTACTATCACTTTAAAGAAAATCCAGTGAAACTATTGGCTCATAATTAGGAAGAGTAGGTAGTTTAAAGTATTTTTTTCTTTTACATTTTCCCTGCAATGAATCATGGAGATACTGATTTCTATTATCTCTCATTTCTTCTTTCTAGGTGTGTTTATTATATATGCATACATAGACATATAAAAGTAAATATACATTTATAAAGTGGTTGACTTGCAGAAGAGATTTACTTTCTGCATGACAGGACAATATTATTAGATAAATACATTTAGTACCACGTCTTAAACTGCTAAAATTAGTTCTTAGGAAATAATCAGTGACCAAGTCTAAAGATTATATAAGTATCTTGTAGAAACTTAATTACATGAATTAATATATAAATAAAATACAGTTTGATTTTTTGGAATTGATAAAGAAAATACAAGGAGAGTCTACTCTTTTTGTATTTCTGCACTGTATCAGCTCAGTTGAGAAGCATGAGTAAACGTAGAATTCTACTTTAACAAATTTGGCAGACATCAAATTTGCTTCATTATGTTTTAATTTCATTTTAAATGGAAGCCCATTATGCCAGTGTACAAATGGGGATATCACTAACTGACTCATCTCTAAAACTGCCCTAGAAGCACCTCTCCTCCCACCCAGCTTTGCTAATTCTTTACTTTCAATCTTTCACCTGTTGGCTGTTCTGCAGGGAAAGAATACTTCTCTTTCTCCCTCAAGCATAAACTCCTCTTCCAGCACACGTATCCTCCCTGAGGGAGACACTTTCTAGAAAACCTGTCAAAATTTTAAAGTAACACTTTTGCTTTCATAAAAATAAAGCGCAGTGAAGGTAGGACTTCATGTGGTATTTGATATGCAGGGTTTTTCATTTCACAGAATTTGTAACAAAGCTTAGAAAAACAGTTTTGGGGAGATAGTACTTAAAAACAATATTTTTATGGAGAAAGTCAAATCTGTGCTAAATTTGATAAATTTCTTTCCCTTTCATCAAAAGCTTACTAACCTCATACACTTTTTCTTCCTTTAACTTCTATTACTATATTTAATAAGTGAAATTTAACAGTGATTGACAATGAAATTTAATAGTCTAAGTGAAGACACCTTTGCTTGTATGGATATACCCTAACCTGAGATTCGGCAGCTCCTGAAAAGAAAAAAAAATATGTTTTGTGTCAGTACCAGTGACTTTGCTAGTTACGGTACACAAGGACACTGCAGTGCGTTATATGGGAGGGATATTGTACCTGTGAATTGGTCTGGGAAAATCTAGGAATGTGGTCAGTGTTAAAGTGATACAAGAAGCAGAAGTTAGGCATAGAAGAGAGAGAAAAGTTTGTACAACATCCTGCTGTAACAAAAGTATGTAGTTCATATTTCACAATAAAGCTAACACAACCATAGACTCAAAGGAAACTAGAAGTAATAAGGAAACATCAGAATACTTACCATGTTGCACAGTCTGCATTAGTTTTAGAGGTGAAAGAAAATTACTGGAGAGTTTTAACAGTAGAGTGACATATTAAATATTGGAACTAAATGCAAAATTTTGAGTGGCATTGGTAGAAAAAGAAAGGCTTGGGATTAGGGACACTGAACTATTAAAATAATCTGTACAAGAGGTGAAAAGAGGTCATGTTTAGAAAAAAATAAAATAAACTGAGTTCAAGGATTAAAATGCCAAAGAGAAATTAATACACTTTCTAAAGCTTTGTCCATAAGCATTTCTATACCTCCTGTATTAATTCTTACATTCATTGATTCATGCATTCATTTATTCATTTATTCATGTTTATTGGATATTTCCAGATGATTGACTGCCATGTCTCAGTAGCACTGTGAAATGCTGAGGATATGGTTATGAGGACAAATAGATTGAAAGGTGAATAGAACTAGATATAGATGGATATTTGCATGCATAAGTATACCCATGCAAAATCATCCACATGCTTTTTGACTTATGATGGAGTCAAATACCAATAAACTCATCATAATTTGAAAATATATGTTGAGCATGCATTCAAAATACACAACATGTGAAACATGACAGCTTTGTATAGTCTGCCATAAACATCCTCAGGACATATATATTAGTTTACAGTAGGAGAAATCATGTAATAGAAAGTTTATTTATGATAAATTACTGCATGTCTCCTGTAATTAACTGACTATTCATATCTGGAAAACACTGGCAACACCATCCCTGTAGAATATTCTTTTTTAGCCTCATGGCTCAGTGGCTGGGAGGAGCCAGAGCTCACTGCCATGGAGCTGAAACACATTGCCTGGATAAAGATAAAATTTCAAACTACAGTATCCATGTACTTTATATTGCTGTAATACGAATGTAAAGGCAAATACCATGAGTTGTCCTATTGTAAGTGGGAGTTTTGTGTGTGTGCTAACACTTTTAATCAAGAAAACAATGTGATCTGTTTCATAGTACTTTTATTTCTGCGTTTAAGATCAATGTTTTGATTTAATTTTTAATTTATCATAATATCTCTGATGATACCATTCCTCATTTATCTTTTACTATATATTTTGAAATACACACACACACACACACACACACAGATTAAACTCAGCAACTGACCTCAGTGAAGACAGATACCTTAAGTACTTCAGTTAATAGCCTTTGTATTAATCATACTACACTGAATTACACAAGAAACAAATGTCTTGTTGTCCATAAAAATGTCAGTAATTTTGTTTATCTCTTTTTTCTCATTCATGGTATATCCATACATTCCAATTGTATCAAAGTAAAAGATCAAAGGAACCATTCATCAGAAATTAGAAGCAATTCAAAATAGTAAAACCTTAACAAAAATGAAAGAAATATAGGAGTAGAGAAAATTGTATGAGTTGCTTTTTGTAAAATTGAGTCAGTAGAAGAGTTGATATAATTTAATATTTAACAGGAAAATTTGTAAGATAATTATCTATGCTTCATTAATAAATGACTTGAAAAGTAACGGATTTTTCTTTGTCCACTGTACTTTATATAAAGTTAATTAAACCTAGAGATTGATTTACATTTTAAGTATATATTTCCAATAAATTATACAAATTGGCTTATCTTCTTCTACACAAAACATCAACAAACCTGCTTCTTCAAACTGCATTGGGCAGAAATGTTGTCTCTGTCATAGGTTCCATGCAACAACATATATAAATTTAAAAATTGTTTGCTTAAATGTTACCGTCTGTCCAACTTCTAGCTGTTGCCAAAACACAGCAGTGACTTGAAGCACAAGGCTTGTTACTCGCATGATTTATATATGTGGTTGCTTTATCAAGCTACATAAAATAGCAAAATTAATTCACATCTAATAAATATTATATACAGTTTGATCATATATCTTATTATTTACCCAATTACCACTTTTCTGAATAAAAAGACACATTAAAACTCTTTGAATTGATATTTAAATATTTTCCTCAAACTCATTAGATGTAACTAACTGGCTGCAGTAAAAGCTATAATCAGCTTTCAACAGGAGAAAATATCTAGAAATGTTTTCTACTGCTACTTATACAACAGAAACATTGAGATGCAACATTTCTAGTTGTTTAAACACTTCTAAAACACATATTGCTTCATTAAAGAAATAATTTTCAGCTAGGCGTGGTGATGCACGCCTGTAAACACAGCACTTGGAAGGCTGAGGCAGGAGAATCGCCATGAGTTGAGAGCAGCCTGGGTGACATAAGCAAGTTCAAAGACAACCTGTATTACACAGCAAGGTCTTGTCTCAAAAAATAAAAACAAAACAAACAAATAATAATAATAATTTTCAGCATATATTTCTTGAATTAAGTCACTCAAATTTTTAAATATGGAATTTAGTTCACCATGATTTATTATAAATCTATTTTAATACATAAATTCAGAAGTTTTGCATTTGTATTTTGAGGATAAAGTTTAAAATTCTATTTCGTTTTTGTTATCTGTAAATTACTGAATATTATTTTTATTTCACAGTAGCACTAAATACATAAAATATTTTAAATGTTTTTTGCATGAAGATTATTATCCATAGTTGTGATTTATTACATATTACTGTTTAATATATAATATTGTGTTTTATAGTAATATATATACAAAGATTACAGTTAAGTTAGCTTCAAATTAACAGGGTTTCTTCACAAATTATTAGTAACTAGATTGTTTAGTTGACATTGAAATTATGTAGAGATATGTACATCAAAGATATTTGACTTCAAATAGTCATCAAATATTTATCTATATTCCATTAATAAATTTTAATTTTTTGTTTTTATTAACACGTTTGCAGTACATAATGTTTGCATTTCTTGTGTGAAGATTGTCCATGAACATAACACATTTTAATTGCTTTTTTTCATCCCTTACCATTTCCTCCCTCAATGGCAATACTTTAACAATTATTTACTGTGTCTCAAAATTTTCCATACACATATTAAAATATATTTAATTAAAACAAAAAAAGAACTATAGTTTGTGGGTTTAGATTCAAACTAGATGGCATGTTTTCAATATATGAATTTTATTTTATTAAAAAGTACCTCCAAAATTTTCTCAATTTTACTTGTAATTTTGACAATCTGTATCACTATTAAAATGCTCACAATGAATGTTTATTTAAGGTGAGCAAATTTTAAAATGCCTAAATAAATGTTTTCCAAACTTGTTTCCCAGTCTGCTAATAATGCAATATTCTAAGTGATAATTTCAGATAAGTGTTGAAATTGACAATAATTTATAGAATTGTTTACCTTTTGTCATAATTTGTACTCTATATGATCTCAACTAGATTTTGATAACGACTTAAATGCCTTTGACAAGTCACTAAAGGTTTGACTATTTCCCCTGCTTTATTTCTCCAAAAACAAATGGCTGTCTTATCCTTTGATGACTGTAGACTGGTGTTTTATATCTTAATATATAAGAATAACCGGTAGAATTAACAGACCTATACTTTAGTTAAGTCTGAGTTGTATCCCTAGAGTCTTCATTTTAACAGTCATCTCAGATTGATGTGGCGTTGTGGACACTCATTCACACTTTATAAATCCTGCCCTCATCATACCATGAGTCTGAAATCAAATGGAATAAACTTCTTTGATTGGGAAGCATAGAATTCATCACAGTTGAAGGAAGATATTAGTGAAATACAATGTGTATACAAATAAAACAAACATGTTTGTTACTTTTCTGTTTTATAAATGCATAAAAGCCCAGTATTTTCTACTATAGCATCCCCCAACAAAGTAAACAAAAAACAAACAAAAAAACAAAAATTGAAAATGTATTTCCAATGTAAACTCAATTCTCTAAATTATCATGGTCGATTTCAATACTTCCCTCATATCATCACATAAAATATTATACTATTAGCAAATTAGAAAACATATTGATATAATTTAGGCATTTCGTAACTTGCTTCGATTAAATGAACATATAGATTGTTACAATTTTTAATATGCATATAGATTATTCGCCCAAATAAAAAGGTAAAATTAGGAAAGTTTTTAAGTCAATATTTTTAAAAACAAAATTCATACACTAGAAATATGCCATCTATTTAGTATCTAAATCCACAGGTTAAAGTTCCTCTTCTGTACCACTTCGACATCATCTCGCTATAAGTACAAAAAGTTTTTGAAGCAAAGGAATGGCAAAATAATAGCATTTAGCAACACGGAGCCATTTCAAAGACAGAAATGCACTGGTAAACAACTGTTACACGGAAATCTAGAGAAACCTCTAGTCCCAGCCAACAGAGATGTGGAACGAAAGAGAAATTCAATTTGTTTGGCACATCCACATTTCAATGCAGAAAAGGGAACATTTTTCAATATATGAAGATAAACATAGCACAAACAGAAAAGAATTGTGTGCAAGAACAACTCATGCTGTCCTATTTTACTCTGTTTTCTTTGGGGGATTAGAATTTCAAACCCGAAACTTGTTTTCAGTACAGACAGTCGGTAAGCCCAAAAGTAAATAGATGTACTCTAATTAAGACAAAAAAATGTTCCAGTTAAAGGGCAAAAATACTTTTCAAACGTAGACTTGAAATGTCATTTGCTAATAATTGAAATAGAAATCTCTTTGACTTGATCTAATCTGCTAATACAAATTTAATTATATTTATTGAAAATTATTTATGTGAATCAAAAGTTCAGTTGAACTTTTGGACTAAATTGCTAAACTTGGACACAATCTGGTGGAAAACAAGCACTGAGGAAAGAATTTAAATGACTTGGATGTGAGGAATGAAGCATTGTACAAGTTTTGAAATGCGCAAATTACTTCATTGTAGTTCTATTGCAAATATTCAAGAAAGAAAAATGGGGTGATTTTCCAGAGAACCAAGACTGGTGTTTAATTTCTGAAGGAGAGAGTTTGATGCCAAATTTCTCTAAAACTTCTTTCTTTATTGTTATTATGACAGGGTCTCACTATGTATCTCAGACTGGCCTTGAACTCATAAACCTCCTGCCTTTGTCCTTACAAGCTGGAATTATAGGCATCCACCATCACATCTAGCTAAAACTTTTTTCTTTTCCGAATATAGACAGACTCCACAAAAGCAACTAGTCAGATTAGGCAGCAGACTACTCAAATATGGCTGAATAATCTTCAATTAATAATTATTAAATGTAGTTTTACACAACTTATTGAGCTTTGAGACTGATGTTTGACAGTCTAGAGTTCTACATTATAAATCATTAAACTTCACAAAGATTTCCACCTCATAGCAGACTTCCCTCCCTGTCTTATATATCACCCTTGCTTACTAAATACATCTAATGATGATGACTTTAGGATTAAAATGCTATGGAAGTACATATTTAGTGCCATTTGAGAGTACCAATTAAAATACATGCTAATCATGACATTGTCAATACAGAGAATAATTATCTGTGACTTTTATCTCTTAATAGACACATAATTGTAGTGCAATGCAGTGCTATTATTCTTTTTAAAGGAAATTCTAAGTCAAATTAGTGTTCTTAGCTTTTAAAATCATTCATTCTATGCCTTCTTAACATATTTTTATTCTGGTCATATAAGACTTAGGTATAAGCAAGACAACTCTTCTCTTTTTCTGTTTATTTGAACCAGTTGTTTTCAGGAATAAGAACCAATTATTTTGCTTTACTCTTCTGATTTTGAGAGGTATTTCCATATGTGTGAATACAAATAAATGACGGTTTCAGACAAACTATTAGCAATAAAAAAGTAATTTTTATATTCTTGAAAGCTGTGCAAGCTTTATAATATTGTTTATTATAAATACTATGTTAACTACTTATCACATCAAAATTCAACTATGTTTCTCCATAGCTCTGAAATATGTACACTTGATATTCTAAAGAATTTTACATTTAAAGCTTTCCAAAGGTATCCATTCCGTAGACATGTGTCCCAGCTGGTTTTAGGACTTGGACCATTACTTTCTGTCTAAGGAAACTGGCAGGAACCAATATGAATTCAGCATCTGGAGCAGCAAGCAGAATTAATCAAATTGAAAAAGCATATAGAATTTATAGACAAAGCTGTCAGAATACAATACTAGGTAGCAAGAGTTTCATTCAGGGGTAGACAGAAAATTCCATCCATCTATTTGATCCTTAGACTTCTATTTTATTACAAAATAATCACCATTCTATAAAAATATTTATTTAGCACTATGGTGTGCATTAAATATACAAAAAGGAATAGGGGACAGTTTGTACAAGTAGGCTTTGACAGTGAAAAAAACTATATAACAAATATTATAACGGACTCATGTAGAAAGTAGTAAGAAAATTTGGGGAAAAATGCAAATGGAATGATTAGCTGCTATTTTTGTTTGTCTTCCTTATAGGATATATAATGTATGAAGGGATAATGTTTTGGAAAGATATAAAATATTTGAAAATGATGAATAGTTTTAGCATCAAAGTATGTGTACTGAACAAATGTTCCTCCAAAAAAGAACTAAGAACTCTCAAATATAAAAGAAAATACAAAGTAATTTATGACAAATACTGCAAATTTGTCAGCTATGCATTGGAGTAATATTTTTAAGAAGACTACCTTTCACAATTTATTTTTGAGAAGAATTCTACGTAGTAACAATCCAAAATGAATTGAAACTGTGCAAAACTTTTTCATTTTCAACTCTATTGTCTATGTATATTGGTGATCTGAGAGAATTAACTAAAATGTATTGACCTGTAAGGTAACTTTTTTTTTAATTTGAGCCAGAATATTTTTCTTTGTTTGAAATGATTTGTATACCTGATACATAAGATTTATTTACATGATACTGAAAATTATCCACATCAAAAAATCTATAATTGGAATTTTTTCATATCCTATACCAACTCTAAAAATATCTCAGAACATGTGGATACCTAGCATTATGTAGCTAACACACTTGAAACAGTCAGTAAACTACTCACTGACCTTTCTGTTAACTGAGATTCTTGGATGCAAGGCCCATCTTTTAGATCTTACAGAAAGGATTACCTTTTTGTGCTGTCATCAGAAGTTTTTGACCTTTCTGTTTCTTTCCCCAAGAAACTATTCTAGAATTTCAATTTTTATCTTTATATTTTAAAAGTACAAACCATAAGACTCTTTTTTTCCCCCTTAACTGAAGTATCATTCCTCCCCTGGTTTGGAACATTCTGCACTTTTGTGAATCTCAGAAAACTGAATAAACATTTACAGTGTCTTCAAATGCAGACCAAAATTTGTCATAAAAGCAAATAACCAGACCAAAGTGCTAATAAAGCTCTGCCTCTGAGCACACTCTCATAAAATGTAGATTGAATATATTTTTAATTAAATTTCTTCTATTATTTATTGCTAGTTTGTCATAAGAAATAAATGCATATTTTATTTAAAAATAAACACCATCTAATACACTATACTAGAAGGCAAGTGCCTTGTCTACTTTTCCGATTGCAGAAAGATGTTGAGAGTCAGGGAGCGTCATGGACTTAATTATGTGAAGCGTCTGGTTTTACTTTAGATTCCTGACCAGTCTTAATGGAAATATAGAACACCTTTTACCTAACAGAAAAATAAAACATAAAAAGACACTCAGGTTACTTTATTTTTCAATGAACTATTTTTGAGATAAAAAGTCTATTCTTCATAATCTCTAAGAGAAATGCTAATACCTCTTCATCTTTTTTTTTACCTTTGTTACTGTATTGGAATTTATTTTACTTAAAAACTTTCATGCAAATCATTGACATACTACAGATTCTTCCTCAGTAAAAGAATATAAAAAGCAGAAAAATACTTGTAGTGGTCATTTCTGTGATCTTTTAAGAAATGAAATCCAGCCAGGCACGATGGCAAATGCATGCAGTACAAGCATTCAGAAAGCTGAAACAGTAGCATCACAAGTTGAAAGCAAACCTGGGCTACTTAACAAGACTATGCCTGAAAAACAGACAAGCAAACAAACAGTAATGATATGAGTACTGTCCATATACACTGTTACTATTGCAATAATGTGCGGCTATAATTCTTGCTTCTAATTTCAGGGACACTCTGACACCAACACATGAACTGTTTCCTATAAATCGGTTTCCAGGTGATTGTTACGTGTTGCTCACAGGCACATCAATAAAAAAAGAGATTAATAACTAGGATGATGTAGCTTGGGAAATTAATTGCTGTAATATTAAATATCCCCAGGGATCCTCTTTTGATACATACTGTGCTTGGTTTGTATAGATTTAAGACTCTACCATGACATATGGATATGAAGAGTCCTAAAAACTAAAAGGAAGGATGAAATACTGGGAGAAAAGAAATGGGTAATTTTAAAGAACAACTAATTTAAAAATCATATGCACCAAAGTGTTATCGATCCTATACTAATTATCCTTCCCAAAGGTTTTTAAACTGTCCTAGAAATACAATAAGTATGTTTAATGTAATTGTCCACCAAAGGATAAATGAGTAAAGGAAATGTGCGATACACAGGTAAACCAATAGAAATAGAGATGTATACACACTACAGAATGTTATTTACCCTTAAAAAGGAAGTAAAACACCTTTGTGACCTCATAGATCAACCTGGAGGACATTATATTAAGTGAAATAACTGACACAGAAAAACAAATACTATATAACCTCAGTGATGTGTGAAGCATATAGTAGTCGAAGTCATAGATTTAGAGAGAATAGCTATCAGCGGGTATGAGGTGGAAAGAAATGGGCAGATACTAGTCAAAGGGCACAATTTTCAGGTAAAATATATAAGATCTAGAGATTGCACAGTGTAGCGACTATAGCTAACATGGTGCATATCTGAAAATTGCTAAGAAAGTTTATGTTAAGTGCTGTCACCATTAAAAAAAAGCAGGTGATAGATATATTATCATGATTTAATCATTTTGCAGTGCATAAATACATCACAATAGTATGTTTTTACACCATAAAAGTAAGTGACTTTATGTGTTAAATAAACCTAATAAAACTGAGAAAGTGCATGTTTTAAAATGGAAATGTTTTAAGGGTGTCTCATCATTAATTACCAACTTAATAAAATTATATTTTTTAAAATGCAAGATAAATGTAATATTGAAAGATACACCAAAGATAAGCCATGAATTAATTCACCTTTCCACACAGGGCTTTTTAGTTAAAATAGAATGCAAGCCACAATGTTATTTTAAATGTTTTAGTAGCCATATTATAAAAATTAAAAAGAAAAAGATGAACTTACATTTAGCAATTTATTTTATTTAACCCAATCTGTTAAATACTATCATTCTACCATGCAGTCATTACAAAAGTTATGAATGAGATGTCCTACATTCTACATTTCATATTAACTCTTCAAATTCTCAATCTGGACGAACTGCAATTGAATTTCTCATGTGGCTACTCTGACTGCTACATTGAACAGCACAGGTTTAATAAATTTCTGCCTTGAAGTTCTTGTGTACTTTTCCAAACAAATGCTTTAAAGTGATAGTAGGATACTGAAAGATAATAAAATTAGGTGTTAGTCATATGTCCCAATGTGACATATGACGTGACATCCTTTAAAATGAAAACAAAATTATATTTCAGCTAAAGACAAATGTTAGTGTAAGCATTTTATATATTCTAAGGGGAAAATAAAAAAGAAATAAACTCTGGTGTGGATAAAGAAACACTTCAAAGAATTCTTTTGCTGTATAAATGGTTTTAAAACCAAAAGCGTGGATCATGCTATTAGCATTGACTTGCAACTGCAGAAAAGCCTAAAGAAGTCAGAAAGCATCACAGCTCAGCAGACCAGTCACAGAGAGAGTGATGCCTTTCACATCGTGCAGCTTATTTCAAAACTGAGAACTGACAATTTGTAGGAGTTGAAAACAGCAGGGCATATAATAATTGGGTATTTCATTTCATGCTAATAACTAAGTCAGTATAACAGGAAAAGTATTTAAGGTCGGCAGAAAAACGATCGATCATTATAGGTTTATTTTTAACAGGCTATTTCTTTTCATAAGAATTTAAATTTAATGCTAACATTATTCTCTGTTTCTATAGTGTACATGTTGTGCCATTCCATGACACTGAAGCACATGAATCTTTGGAAGTTTATGTTTACACGCTTTTGCTTGCTCAATAATTTAGGCATGATATGTAAGGACAAAAAAGACAAGAGGAAAATAAAAAATATATATATAAAGGAAAATTTCCAGTAGCGTAAAACATTTAATTATCTTCTTACTATTCATTTTGACTTTCCCAAAACGATATACCATGGGATACAGGCCCGGGGATTCTAGAGTAGGATGTTTTCATTGTATCTCTGAGAAGATAAAAATGATGATTTGATTAAGAACTATCTTCATTAAGGATTTGATTCCCTCATTTTCCAGATCATGTATCAAAAGGAGAAGATAGCATTTTAAAAATATTTATTAGTATATTTGTGCAATACATGCAGTTTGAAATCATCTTGGGGAGTGAGTATACGTGCATAATGCCTGTAGCCCTTACAGAATTTTAAAAGCAAATACACTGTCTATAGCATTTACCCAGGTTTAGTTAAAAGAGATGGCAAAGGAAAAAGTAAAGATTGTTACATGTAATAGACATATTTATTATTAATGCTAAATTTTTTGAAGTTGAATCAGACATTCCTTGAAGAAAAATGGTGATTCCACTTTCATTCTATGGCCAATACTATTTTGAACTGCCATAATAATTTTACTCTTTCTATGCTTTAGGCCTTATCAAGGTTAAGAATTAACATTTATATTTCCTGTGTCTGAAAACATTAATATTTGGAAGGCAGATATTATATGTGTGCATACCTAGTGTCTATAGTAAGAGACTTATCTATGATTTATATACAAATTTATATCAAAAATATACCAAATAGAACATCATTAAATGTACAACAATGTTTTAAACACAAACTTGGGAAATTTTTGTGTAAACAAATTTTTGAAAAATATTATCTATACTACAGTCGGACTACAGTGGGACTCCACTGAATAGTTAGCTTGAGTTTTAGGGAAGGTTGAGGAAAGCTTTCTGTTTACTGTCAACATTGCTATACAATTCTTCACAATCAGTTATACCTTTCTTCTTTCATATATTGTTTCTCAGATTACTAGGAATGTGATATAATCTTGTTTAGGCTTCTACTGAAAAAATCACTCACTGCATGTGTACAGAGAGATTCCAACCCCTTCATTGTTATGTATTCAAGCACTCAGACATCTAGTTATCAAGTTACTTCTGTGTCACAGGGGTCACAAATCATGTTGTGCTTCAGAAAAGTTCAGTGATTTATGCCATTAACTGAGAGAAAAAGTAACTATGAAGAACAAAAGGCTTTGAATTTTTCAATCTGTAGTCATGGTTCTAAAGAAA
>RJWT010014267.1:0-21186 GCA_004365215.1 Cuniculus paca
TCTTAAAGATTATACTTGTTAGACCTGGGAGCACTATGTTGTGCAATATCCATAACATACATATTATTATTACCTGTATAATACTTGCATTTGTATGACTTGCACTTGTGTTTCATGAGTACATTGTCATTTTAATTTATTCCTATCTTTTTATTCATTGTAGTAGTTTTGTCATATACTTATGAATGGGCAACAAAAAATTCAGAATTCTTACCTTTCTCCTTTGGCTTTTTAAAAAACATTGAATGTCATTTATCACCCATGTAGTTGTTATGATTTTCCTTAAAGGTTTTTCCACAGGTACGGTGATCTCATTCCCAAGCCTCATGCTTTTAGCACAAATGGGCTACCTCTATGAAGTTTGTATTTTCATACTACTTTCCTGATCTATTATTTTGTCATATTCTTGTTAAAAATCTAAAATTTTGACTTTATGTACCTGCTACCTTTGGGTACATTTCCAGGAAATATTTATTAGAATGATCTTTCCACCTGTTTTTAAATTCTGGCTGTGATATTAACCTTTTGTAATTAAGGTGCTCTGTCTCTTTGACACATAGTAAGCCCTTTTAGTTCTTCTTAATTTTTTTTACTTCCAATCATTTTCATTTTCATTTTAATCATTTACCTGGGGTACCACTCTGCTGGTCCCTTTCAAATGCTAAATGCTGTCCCATTCATCCTCAGTAACCACGCTAAATTTTTCTGTCCTTTTTAATATTTAGGTTTTATTGAATGAATGTAGATTGCACCTCCTCTAACTGTGCCTTAAATAATTGCCACTTACAAGAATTAAGAACTACAAGGGGAAGAAAAGTGCTGACCCATAGACTAAGCAGAGGGAAAAAACGTTCCCACTGGGTCCAATTTTCTAAGAAGGACCATCAGGATAGTGGCTGGGGTCTGAAATGATGGTCTGAATGACCTCTACAAAACGATTAGTTCACAAAAGAGCTTGCCAGTATTTGCATCACGCAAATAGGGATAGGACACAATTACCCCACCAGAGATAGAGAGCTCTCTCTTGTCCTTGGCTAGGTTACAAAAGCTCTTGAAGAGAAAATAATTGTTAGGGTATAGAGAACCCATAGATACACTGTAGGATAGGCATGCTCCAAGGCTTAGGATATACTGGTTTTGATTATTGAAATTAATTTCCAAAGTCGCATTTTTGATCACATAGAATCTGTTCATTTAAGTCATAATTTCAGTTGTTTTTAATATGGATTCATTTTTCTAAACTTGTATACCTAAAACATGTTTTAGGCATTCACATCCTTTTGCATTGCTTTTCATCCTGAAATCTACACTCCTGAGAAGAAATATATTGAAATATTGGAATTGAAATGTGTGAAAACTTAGCTTCATTATTTTAGTTGGATTTTTATGTATTCAAAGAATAATCACTATATATATGTGTGTGTGTGTGTGCATGTGTGTGTGTGTGTGTGTATATATAATATATATATTTATCTTTTTGAAACAGGGTCTCACTATGCAGTTCAGGCTGACCTTGAGCTCACTTTGTAGTCCAGGCTGGTCTGGAACTTGCAATGATTCTCCTGCCTCAGCCTCCCGAGTGCTGGGATTACAGGCATGCGCTACCACACCTGGCAATCACTATATTTTTTATTGAGAAATAAAGCCTAATATATCAAGTAGATTTTTATATATAATGATGTTCTCTGATATCAGAAGACCAATATAAAACTATTAAAACAACTATATTTTCAGATCTTCTATTTATCAAGTACAGACACTTATAGTTGAAATTTGAAGAATTCAAAGTAGTTTTCAAATATTTAATAAAAGTAGACATTTTGCCTTTTAAAAATCTTCACATGAATTGCATTTTTATTCTATACTCTTACATGATTAAGTGATTATGGACACAACTTCATATTATTTGTATCACTTGGATAGCATAAGACATGAAAAACAACCAGAAAGGAGAAAAGCAAGTAAAAACTATCTTCACAATCAATTAGAAAAAATACAGTAAATACAGATGGATATAGGATTAGTATAGTCAGTATTCCTACAAGATCAATATTCCTGATATACAGAAACCTTCCAATTGATCTTTTTAAAAAGCTAACTTTGAATAGGCATTTAAAATGCTGATTGCCAGAAGTATATGCTAGATTGTTGAACCTGCATGAAGACAGTGAAATGCCCACTTTATCAATAGACTGAAGCCTGCAAAGTTGGTGGACTCGCAGGAACATTGGGACTCATTCTTCACTGATGGGAGCCTATGCTACTAAGTCTTTACTGAAAAGTAAGCCAGCTTAATTTTAAACAATATTTAACTGATATATCACTTAGTACATATTTATGTGGTGCCATGTGATGTTTCAATACCTGTATACAGTGTGTTATACTTAATTAGATTTAAGTATTTAAAATGTGCGTCTCATTTGACTCAGCAGTTCCTTTTTGTTAAGGTTGATACATTGCGTCAACTTGAGCAGTTAGTTTAACTGGGAGACTCAGCAGGGAGCCAGGGCTCTTTGTAAATATCCTCATCCTGTGCAAGGAGGGCAAGGAGATTTTGTGAGTGCTGCACCGGCCCTGGTGGGTGGGGGTGTCCTGTGTGCAGTATGAGGGAGGAGAAGAGGTTTGTTTCCCTTTTTGCTCTGGCTGCTTTCTTGAAATGTTGCCCCTGTGCCATGCCACCTTGCCTTGGAGCCAGCTGATTATGGACTGAAATCTCCAAACAGTGAGCTAAATAAACCTTTCCTTCCTTTGTTTTGGGTGTGGGGTGTTTTGTCCCAGCAACTAGGGAAAAGTAACCAAGACAGTTTTTAAGTGTCAGTCTTGCAGATTTAATATACTGCTATGTAAGGATACTGTGTTGCAAGTTTCTATAATAGGCAAAAATAGGAAACCCCATCATTGTCATCTGGAGGGACTGTTTTAATAAACTAAAGCATGTTTATGCAATGGACACATACACAATTGTTAAAAATATTGGATATAAATGTATTGATATAGTCATGATATATAGCTGCATACAAAAAGAAGATTGTGGATCACTGTGCCTGCTGTGATCATTTTGTCTTAATATGACCCAACAATAAAATCGGTACAAAATTCTGTTTGAGCATAAAGAATCAAACAGGTAATATGCTCTCACTTACTGATTTTAATAATCTCACAGGATAGGTTTAGATGGTAAAGGGTTGCTTTTGTTTTTTGGAGTTTTTTTTTCCATTTATTTAACTTTTTGCAATGACTTTTTTTCATGACTAATACATATCCCACTTATGAGCTTCTATAAAGGTATATTAAACAACATACTGAATATGTTAAGTGCTCCTAATATTCAGGAGGCTTAGGTAGGAGAATTGCACTGAGTTCAGGGCTGATCCTGGGCCACATAACCAAGTCAAGCCCATTGTGAATTATAAAGCAAAGCTATGTCTCAAAAAAAGAGAGAGAGAAATAGGAAAGTAAAAAAGACCTAAAGTTTTAAGCAAGCTTTCCTGTGTTTCAGTATTTCCTTATAAGAAACAGTAATAGACATCAAAGTGCAACTTTCCTGTATTTTCTATTTTCTGTTGCTTTTTATAATGAAACGAGAAAGCAGCAAATGCTATTAGAAGTATTTGAAAGGCCTCAGTAAGAGAGATGAAGGAAGTAGGGCCCCCACCTTGTTCAGTTATATCAAGATTGCTAATGGGGTATACCAGGAAAAAAAACTTTTTCTTATGATGAAATAAACCCAAATTGATCTGATTTAGCTTTTTATGTATGAGATGAATATATAAACTTAGTTATGTGTATAATCATATGTATCATGAGAATGAAATTATATATATAGGTTCTATTGCAATGCCTTTCACATAATAGTTGCCCATTCAGTCATCAGCTTTTGCCTGAGATGCTGAATATTGGAAGAAACGTGTAAGTTCACTTGTTCCATGTGGGTAGAACCTATGTAATCACAGCCCTCACAGAGCTTGCTGCAGTGAGCAGCAGAAATAACACAGGAACCACAGACAGGGCCTATACCAGCAGGGGTGAAGCCTGCTTAAGCAAAGTGCTCTTAGGTTAAAGCCTCGTGAAATCACTCTGAGCTGGGAGGCTGGCAGTGAAAATCCTGCCTGATTGAGACCTGAGGAGTAGCTGGGTACAGGTCGTTAGCATACTCATTGGAGGGTTCAGAGTCTTGGGTAGCCACAGGGATAGAAAGACTCCAGATGAGGCTAAAGAACTTAGTAGGTGACAGATTTTAAAAGCATGTTGAGAATTTTATATGAAGTTTTTATACGGGAAATCAGTAAAAATTGCTAGCAGGGGTGACATGATTAGATTTGCAATACTCACTAGCTTTGTTCCTGGTTACAATGTTTAACTTTCCTATGCTTCTGTTTCCTTAAAAATACTAAAGTAACAACTACTGCTTTGTGGAACTTTTTTAAGAGAAAGTGAAGTAGGTTTCTGTGAAGGTTAGTCTTTAGGGCCAACATGATTAGGTTAAGAAATACTACAAAGATGACTGGATTGTGCGGGCACTGATCTTGCTGCATATTTTCGCACAGATAGACAGGACTCCGATGTCTTTTTCCCAGGAAGTTCATTTATTCTTGCACTGACTCAGCAGATTTGTGTCCAAAGGATGAGTGCCGAATATGGTGCACTCGCACACTTTTATGTAACTTTTGTGTCTTTGTCTCCCTTATGTGGGCATACCACTAACATTTTAGTCTAGTTGAGCATGTATTAACATTCAGCAATCTGATTTGGTATGGTTTATGTTACAGAGTTACATCAGAACTACACATCCATACACAGAGGCTATTATTGCTACACTGTAAAAAGTTCCTGCCCTGACTCACCAGGAGGGGCTCTACCACATTCTCCCTTTTGATACTTGAACCCCATTCTATTTTGGGTCAGTGCGCATTATCCTGGTTCAAAGGTTTATATTTCTATAACATATCCATATGTGTGGCCATTTTTCTTTCATCCATCATCTCAATGAGTCTGGAGATGGAACGTATAGCCAACAGAACCAGGCAAGGCAGGATCAAACAGGTTCCAAAATTAGAAATGTAATACATATGAGGGTTTTGAATTCCCCAAGAGTTGAAAATCATTCCCCAAACAGGTCCCTGAGGTCCAAGTCTTTCCCTTATCATCTGTTTGTAGGCAGCAGTTGCTTGGGATAAATTGCCCACAAGCCCCTCCCTCAGATGCAAGCAGATAATCGAAGGCCAAGTAATTTTGATAGACAGCAGTATGCATTTTGGCCTGTTCTTTGGCTAACAAGTTAAGAGTTTGGCAGTTTATTTCTATAACTGCTTGCAGTCTAATTATGCGGTTTAGCCTATAAATGGGGTGCTGTAGCCCCGGCACTCATCCTCTGCCCAGGTGGCAGGACCATAATACTGAATCACACATTAAGGGGGCCATTTGCCATCTTTCCAGTTGCCAATGTGCATGGTACATCATTTTCTCTGAGTCCCCCTGTACCCATACACTTGGACCCTCAGATGTTCCTGGCAAGTGGGAGAAGAAAACTGAGTGGAACCTCCCTAGGATGTAAAGCCCTGACCATTTTAGGGGAAATACAGCATATGGGGGTTCTTCCTCATATCCAATGCAGGCCCAGGCCTACCTTAGATGAGAAAAGTTGGACAGGGGGTGAGGGTTTGGTTCAAAGTATTCAGGGGACTCCCACCATTGGGTCTTCCAGGCGGTTGAGTTGTAGGACCTTTGACCCATACATTAGGTTCCCTACAGAGATATTGAACAGTACTATCCACTAGACATGGCAGTTTCTTCCAGTTATTAAGGCCTTGAGAAGCCAAAACCCTGAGGTAGAGCTGGGGTACCCTGTGCCAGTGTAAGGTTCAAAGGGATCTAGCTCTAGCTTGCAACCATCGATCCACCTTATTTGTTCCCCCAAATGCATTGCAAGAAGAGACCTTCAGAATCTAGGCTGTTGTCTCTGATAGGACTAAAAACAAGTTTTTGGTTGTGGCGAGGCTAAGAGGGGGGCTACTTTTTATTTCCTCATAAAATGAGTGAAAAACCTGATAAGATATGGCCACTTGGATAGTAGTGACCCTTTTGAAATATAGTGCTATCCCTTGGTCAACTATATATACATATCAAAAATACATATATATCCAGAGACCACTTTCCCACTTTGGGTCTCCTGCATTAAAGACAATAAAATTAGCAGGGTTACAGGTTCCCAATTCACAGCTAAGCATGGCAGCCCCTTTTTGGAGCAGTGCTACTGAGACACAGTTCCAATAGGGGCAATAAACCCTGCAGTCACTGTAACAGGCAGACTGGGGCAAGGCCTGTTCACACATAGAGTTATTATTGAGCTTGTGTTCTCATTCCCATGATTACCTCCTCACTTTAGGGCTACCCAGGGATTTTTACTAAATGCAACACACACATCAAAAAATACCAATCCTGGCAGGTAGAGATTTGTAACCTGGGTTTTTTAAATTAACATTCCTTAACTTTGAAAGTGTCAGACTGCAAACTTGGGGTCAAAAGAGGTGTACTGAATTTTATGTTGGCAGATAGAGTAGATTGTCTTATTATGCGTGCAGGTCCCTGGGATCCTCCTTAAGCATGAGAAGTGGGTAGAGTAAGGACCAGGTAACTCCCTGGCCTGATCTGGTTAGGTGAACATAAGGGCCACATGATGGGGAACTCAGGTTTACCAATGGAACCCCTAGAAAAAGCAGCCAATACCAGCAAAACATCCCATGCACAAGAGGAAGGCGCTGGCCAGCAGTCACATTTTGCCACATTTCCAGTTGACTGGGGCAGTTTTGGCAAGGGCTAAGGCAAAAAGCTGGGCTAGAGACCAATTACAGTTAAGAGCAAGGGTGGCAGTACATTATAGCTGGTCATAAAAAGTATGTAGTCTGTCTGTGTTGCCAGTCAGCAGCATCCTCAGGCTTCTGCCACTCACAGATGAGTCAGCCTCTGGAGTGACTAGGGCAGGGCTGTTGTCTCTCAGTGGTGTTCCTAAGTTGTGGTCTGCGTCTTCTGGATTGCCAGCTTACACAGCACCCTCAGGTTTGGAATGCACTTCCAGTCTCAGGCTGCTAGCTTTACTCTTCGTAGTAACTCCAAGGGACGATCTCATCTGCCTTTACTGCAGTGGGGGTGGGTAGGATGACAGTGAATGGGCCCCTCCAGAGGGGTTTTGGGGGTTGGCCTTACCATTCTTTTACCCATCCAGCATCCCTTGGCTTGAGAGAGTGAGTGTCTGTGGTTAAACTCACAGGCAACAGTTCCTTAACCCATTGGTATAGGGGTGGCTAAAGCTGAGCCTGACGCTTGCATCTGTCGTCTCAGAATAAGGTTCCCAACCTCTTTAATCCCCCCTTACTCCCTTAGTAAGAGGAGGGTGCTGCCCGTAGAGAATTTCACAAGGGGAAAGCGCTGTCTGTTTAGTGGCACTGGATCTAATTGTCAGCAGAGCTATTGCAAGAGTTGGTTCCAGTGCAGGTGAGTTTCCTGGCACAGCTTGCTCTGCTAGAGCTTTAAAGTCCTGTTCATTTTCTCCACCTTTCCTAAACTCTGGGGACAGTGTGCCATGTGCACTTTCCAAGTAAGCTTTAGTCCTTTGGCCACTAGCTGCACCACCTCTACAAGGAATGCTGGCCTGTTGTCTTATCCTATGTTAACAGGAATTCCAAAATGGGAGATGATTTCTCTCAGAAGGATCTGGGCAACCTCAGATGCACTTTCTGTGTGAAGGTGGATTGCCTATACCCAGCCTGAGAAAATGCATACAAAAACTAGCAAATACTTACAGCCATGTACTCGAGGAAGCTCAGTAAAATCCACAACCACATTCTCAATGGGGCTCCCCCATCACTTGTATCCCAGGAATGCCCTGGGCCCTTGGCATGAGTTATTGTGGGTATACATTTCACTTTGTTCACACATCACCCAGGCTGTGCTGGAGAGTCAAGGGACATAGAAATGTTAACTCATGGCAGTCTCAAGAGCTATCTGACCCATGACCTGTATGGGTGTCCTGATGAGACTTTCTGACAGAAGCTGAAGCCAGAGCCTTGGGGATTGCTACCCAGCCATCTTTCAACTTCCACCATCCTCCTGGGAGATAACTTGCATCCTCAGTCTTGAACCAAACAATTTCATGTCGTGAGTAATTAGTGACTCATTCTCTTAATGGCCTTAGGTCACCAGCTTAGTTTCCTGGTCTGTTTTGTGGTTTGCCCAAGTGGCTGAGGTATCTCCCCTATGATGTCTGGACAGTGCCACACTTTTAGGGACCCATACAGCATGCAAGAATTCAAGGATTTCCCTGCCATATTTTATGTTTTTTACCCCTGGGTTTATCAAACCTTTTAGTTTATATAGAGCCTCTGCACATGAAGGGTGGTGAACGCGTACTTAGCAATCATGTGTATATTGGCATGTATTTGTGCCCCAGCTGAAGTGCTCAGGTTAGTGCAATGAGCTCTGCTTTCTGTGCTGAGGTCCCTTTAGGCAGAGATTTTGCCTCAGTGACAAAATTCATGGTCACCATGGAGTACCCTGCAAGGTGTTCTCTCTTTCACAAAACTGCTACCATTTGTGAAATACTTGATGTTAGGGTCCTTGAGGGACTGGTCCCTTACATCTGGACAGCTAGAGAATGCCTAATCTGTGACCTCAATGCAGTCATGATCTGGCTGGCCCAGCCTGACTGGCAGGAGGGTTGCCTGGTCCAGAGTCTACACCACTTCTAAGTGAATGCACAGGTCGTCACATAACATTCCCTGATACCTGATCATCTGAGTGTTAGTTGACCCGTATTGTCCCTTGTACTCCATTAATATCAGCACTGAGCATAGCACTGGGACCATTAATTCTTATTCCATAGTCAGTTTGTCAACCTTTGCCACTAAGAGCATGGTAGCTGCAAGTTTTTGTAAACAGGGTAGTCATCTCTGAATGACAGAATCAAGTTGCTTGGAGAAGTATGCCACCATCAATGCCGGGATCTGGGTTAAAACTCCCACTGCTCTCCCAGTATGTTCATGGACATACGAATAAAAGGGCTTAGGCTTGTCTGATCCATTTTTCTATCTGATAGGGGCATTCATCCTTCCAGTGTTCATGCCTGAGTCAGTGGGCACATTGGTCCCAGTCTAGCTTTGTTCTCTGGTATGTGTAGGGGCCATCTATCAGCTTCTCCATTGGCTCTCTTACTGATTTCCATGTAGACTGTGTTCTGCCCTGGGCATATCCTTATGGGGCTGTCCCAATAGATCTTTCCACCAGAACAACTATCAACAAGTCTGCCTTCTTTTTTACATCTTGGGACTCCTCCTGCTGAGCCTCCTGGTCTGGGTTAAGAAACACTTTGGTTGCAACATTTAACAATTGGTTGGCATTCATTCCAGTGAAACCCTCCAGTTTCTGTAACTTACACCTGTTATCTCCTTCAGCCTGACTGACAAGTGCCACATTCACCATCCATTGATTCGCCGCTGCTTCTGGGTCACAGGGGTATATAGACAAAACACTTCACATAACCTTTTACACAATTGGCTTGGGCTTTCTTCTGGCCCCTGGAGTACCTCTGAAGTTTTGCTCATGTTCATGGCCCTTTTTTCCTTCCTTTATCGTCTTTAGGGGAACCATCTGATACCATGTGATTGAGTGAGCCCTCCTTCCACGTTCCAGTCCCACTAGGCATCTTCTCCTGGAAATTAGTCATGGGCGTAAGCCTGGGGATCCTGCATTCTGGCCAGGTTACTCTCTTCCAGTCATCCTAGGACAGCTTGAGTAACCCGGTGGTGCTCCACAGTGTTGAATAGGGTTAGGAGGAATTTCTGGTAGTCAGTCCACATGGGCCTGTGGGTCTGGGTAATGGACTCCACCAAGTCAATCATTGCCTGGGGTTTCTCAGTATATGAAGGTTATGGTTCTTCCAGTTAAGGAGGTCAGTGGTTGTGATGGGTTAATACACTAACACTCATTCCTCTCCTTGGATCTGCCCATGAGGCAGAGTAAATGGGTCCTTACATCTTTCATCTCTCGAAATGACATCTCCATAACTCCTCAATGAGTTCCTAGGGTTGTGCTGATGGAGGGTTCTCTCGACAGGGGCTCGCAGGCATGTGGGGAGTCAGAATGGGTGACTCAGGGCAGGCCACTGTCAGAGTGGTCTCTGGGGAGTGCTCAGACAGCATCGGGAGAGGGGCAGTCTCTGGGGGGTTCTCTAGCTCTGGTAGAGCCTCTGCAGTGGGGGCCATAGGTGACAGTGGCATGATGGAAACTATTGGACATATGGAGGTGGAAATTATTCTGATTCCCCAGATAGAATGGGTTTTGACTTTGGCTAATATTGGAGGTAGCTGTTACCATAGTCATCATCACTCTACAGTTTTCCTCAATGCAAGCTTTCAGCCAAGGTGGCCAAAACAGGACCAAGCGTTGCCAGTAATCACTGTAAGGAAATCAGTCAGGATCGCTGCAATCCTCTGCAACAACCCTGAATACTTAGCTAATTATCTGCTTAACAAATGAGCCCTCAGTGGGCCATCCCACCCCAAATGATGGCCAGTCAGTTTCACAGAAAGTCCAGAGCTTTCTGGGAGTCAACACCATAGTCACCTGAATATCCCTTTTTAAAATTCCTTACATACTTTGGGGGAGCTGGTTTACTGCACTTTCCACTCATTTCCTCCTGCTAACAGACAACTTTCACACACAAGAGAGGGAGGAGGGCTTTAACTGGAAGGGTAGCCCACTCCCTTCGTTTTTCCATCCACTCACCTTGCAGAGATTCAGGAACCTCTTCACATTGGCAGAAGTCCTGTGGGCCTATGGTCACCCTTACCTACATGAGGCCCTCCATGGAACCATGTATTGGGACTCAACACTCGCTTCTGTCCTGTGGTCAAGTCAGAGCCTTTCCATCTGCCTTTCCTGTCCATTTCATTCACAGGCAAACACGAAACAGCTCCAGCCCACTACCCAGCACCTTTGGGCTGCAGTGTCCTTCCTTGCAGAAGTACTCAGTCTGAAACGCAGTTCCTGCGAGTTGAGGTTTCAATTTCAGTGAGAGTTGCTCCAGCAACTCTGGGAAGTGATCAGTCTCCCCATCTTCCTCTTACAGGGAAGTCTAACAAAACAAATCGAATTAGGTTCTTGCCATATCTAGAAGGTGGCATTCCCGGAACTGGTTCCTGGGCCTTCAGGTTCCGCTCTGTGCCTGGAGCTCTCACCCCAGCATATCAGAAGGAGCCAGTCTCCTCCTGGGGTCAGATGGTTCAGTGGCGCCAGGTGAGGTTGCATCTCCCGGCATTCTGAGCTTTGGACTCTGGCGACAAAGGAGGTGGGACTATACCGT
Source organism: Cuniculus paca (assembly GCA_004365215.1). Taxonomy (NCBI): domain Eukaryota; kingdom Metazoa; phylum Chordata; class Mammalia; order Rodentia; family Cuniculidae; genus Cuniculus; species Cuniculus paca. The sequence continues at coordinate 11,357 of RJWT010014267.1, forward strand.
CTCTGAATCTCAACATGAGCCCCCAGAAATGCTGTGGGACTTTTGTGCAGAGAGATGGAACACTGAGGAAGCACATTTATCCAGGTTGTCACTGACTTAACAGATTTGCATCCTAAGGCTGAGTGCCAAACACGGCCTAGTTGCATAATTTTTGTGTCACGGTAACGTTTTTAAAGTCCGATTGGACATACATTAACATTCTTCAGTCTGTTTGGGTATGATTTATGTTAGAGAGTTGCATCAGAACTACATGTGTGTACACAGAGGCTGATGTCACTACATTATAAACAGTTCTCATCCTAACAGGTCAGGAGGGACTCTACTACAATCTTATCAATGGATTCATAGCTCCGCAGACTATTACACAATGAGACCTAGTGGAAGGAAGATCATTGGGACCATGCTTTGAAGAATATGTTTTTTCTCAGGTTCTTTCCCTCCCTTTTCTGGCTTCCATGAAATAAGCAGCTTTCCTCTGCAAGAGCCCTTCTGTTTCTGTCTTGGGGCTGACCATGGGCTGAGCCCTCTGAAACTGAAAACCAAGATAAACATTTTCTCCTTTAAGCTGTGTATGTCAGGTGTTTTGTCCCACCAACAGAATGGCGACTAATACAGTTTCTGTCCTAGTGTCTCGTACATAAAGTTCACTCAGTGAAGGGTCCTTTCTTGGCTTGCCTGGGTCCTTCCATTCACCTCCAACCCTGCCCCGATGAGCAAGGAAGCCTCGCATTTCTTGAGTATGTTGCTTAGTTTTCTTTCACTTGGTTTTCAATTGGAATTTGTGAGTGATATGCATGAAACGATCTTTCTTTCTTCCATAATGTTTGCTAGCTCACAGTGAGAAAAGCACAGTGTAGGAAGGAACGGTAATCCCCTAAACTGAATCCATGCAGTAGAGCTGGATGCTTCATGTCTCTACTTCTCTCCTTTTCTCTCAGCTGCCTGAGTCAAGGATTTCTGTGGAGTATTTGTTTGCACATTGCTTTTCAACAAATGTATTCATAGCTTCTTTGATGCACTTTATAACTACAGGGGCATTCTTCTCGCTGGTCTAAGCGCTGACCTTGCCTGGTTATCTGAGAGTCTGGTATCTCTGTAGCACTCCCATGTCACTTGTGCTCCCTGACCCTTTGCTCACCTTCCCTTAACCACCAGGTCCTGCTGCTGGAGAGGCTCACTGAGCACATTTCCTCCACAGGTGTTTGGTTCATGAAATACTCCAAGCTTGTATGATACATTGATCAAAGGATCAAATACGATGCAGACGTGGAGTGAAAAACAAAAACAAACGCACTCATGCACAAGTTATTATAGTAGATTGCAAAAAAGTAAATATTTGAATATTTCAGAAAGAAACAGGTGTAATAAATCATAATTGCTCTGAGTGGCACTTAAAAGGTTAAGCTTGTAAATTATTTATTTTTTAAGTAATAAATGAAGTCCATGAGGTTGTTTCCTTACATTTTTTATTACACAGCTTATATATGAGGATGTCAGTATAGAGCTTTTACAACAGAAAACCCCTATCCTTCAAGCTGAACTATGTAAAGAACACATTTCCCCAATAATGGTGATAGTGATGATGAATTGTTCCTTCACACAGAAAGAGGACAAAGCTGTTCTGAATTGTTTCCCCCAATATAGATTCTCCATATTCTCAGTGACTTCTGCAAGGCAGCATGATAGTATTAGAATAAAAAATTAGTATTTGCATCTCTGGATATGGGAACTCTGAGGTTGTGGATCACTGAAGTATGGCTCTGAGGCTGCAGGCACATTTGCTAACTACCGCCTTCTCTGTAAACTAGATAATATGGGGAAGCTTACAAACCATTTAGTGTCATGTACCTATCAGCTGTTCTTAGAGTAAACTACAGAGAAGAAGCGGGTGGTAATTTTTATGTCTACTTGAATCCTTTTTATACATATCATCCCTGCAACATGGAAAATGGGCTTTTTGAAGCTATGGAGGGTACTGAAGGTTCACAGATGCTTAGGACCAGAGAAAAAGTAAGCTTACCCCTCCTGTCTTTAAGAGTTCTTCTTAATCGGGAGTGGACTAGGTTGATTTTATCTCAACTATAACGTTGTTGACAAAAGGGAGGAATGACCAGGAAATGGGCCTAGCCGTGATATAGACTGAATCAGAGATCATAAACAGGAAGCTAATCAAGCTTGTCTTTAATACAGAAAGACAACTTTTGTTATTTTAGCCAGCTAGTAAAAAATCTTTTAAACTTTTTAAATCTGAATTTTAAAATTTTAAATATGTTAGTCCTTTCAGCAATGTTTTAGAAGGCAGTTAGTGTTTAAGGCTAAAGAACATTTTGATAGGGCACTCTGGTCCACAGAGTAATTCTGTGCCTTGTTTGTCCTGCTTTGTCTGCTTGTTTCCTACTCATTATATGGAAATCATATTCTCAGTAACTCTGAAGTGTTATGCAGAATGCTTATATTTGGGGTTGTTTCAGTGTTTTTGTTTGCTCTCAATACCTAAGAACCTGCTTTATTTTTTTTAAAGAATGAATAAGTATTAGATCCTCTTGCAGGATACAGTATTATTTTATTTTAAATATTTTCTTCATTCTACTCCAGAAGCCATCACTTTGAAAAATCTTCAACCCTAACGGTTAGTACTTATTGATAAATGGATTCACTAGAGCTATTTTCACCAGAAAGCCAATTTTTAAATTTATAACTCCAAGAGCTATAACTAGTATATTGTTATTCTCCTAAGAAATCTAATTTTTCCGAAGCAGATATTGTCAGCAGAGTTTTTAACACATTGTAGTTCTCTTACTTACAGCTGTTGCAATATGTAGGGAACATTTATTTTCCATCTTAAGAATGAGTTATTTGTCTGGATTGTTGCCCTAGTGAAATTTTACAGTATTTTTAAAAAGAACTGGACCATGAAATCAGTTTGTTTGTCATTCATAAAACATAAAAATGGATGAATTAAAACATACTGCAAATGAAGTTACGCTTTACTATTTAAACTACCAAATTCATCAATATTAAAAAAGTTTAGTTTTGAATTTACCTTGCCAGTTGATGGATCCATTGAATTGTTTGGTGGAATTCAAGCACCACTACAAGTTAAGCCAGGCTTCTAAGAGCAGGGATACTCACCATGACGTAACCGGAGTGCAGTCCTTGTGCAGCAGGCGTCAGAGTTCCAGCCCTGCAGCCAGGCTAAGAACTGCACATGAGGCCTGAACCAGTATCCCAGCACCCAGGCCCCGCCTGCTGTTTATTTCCTACCACACGGTACCTACTTAGAAGGAAGCTCCCTACCTTTTATATTCTTTTTATAGGCAATAAAATCTATTAATGATTTTTTATTTAAAAAGTCTGTTAATCTATATTGATTTCTAATTTGTTCTGGGTTCCTTAGCTGAGAAATATAGTTCATCACTGCCTGTTCTATTACCTGACAGCAATTGATAAAGCATCCATGCACAAAGTGTCAGAAAAGGTTAATATTTATTGATTTTTATGGTGCTACAACCAATGTAGTTTTGCCATCAGAGATGTATGGCCACCAGCAATGGAATCTGTAAAAATTGTAGAACGCACACCAGATTTTATTGTAACCTATGCCAGTTTTCTAGATTTTTTAAATGACAGATGTTTCACTCAATACAAAAAGCTTTGCATGTGTAGCTACTCTGAACCTGTGACTGGAATTTAATATTTTAATGTGAAACATAATAACAGCACTTAAAAACTAAAATGAATTCTTGCTTTGCAGACAGCAATCACATTTAGCCTTTTTTTCCACTTAACTATATGCTATTGATCCGAAAAGATGCCCAAGCAAGTGATAGCTGAAATTATGAGCAATAAAGGGCTTGCTTCTGTAACAAAAAAGTGTATAATTAGCAAAGAAGGGGGAAAGCCTGTGTTTAGTTTTAAAGGAATGTTAAAGAAACAGTTTGAGTGTCACACCAGTGTTCATATGTATGCAAGGAAAAAAAATCTCAGTGCATAGTATGAATTAATTCTCTAGTTGCAGATTGGAAGTAAAAATTACTAGTACGTACTGTGTTTTTCACATATATGTTCTGTCATAATGTAACCCTTGGTTTGACCGTAACAGCTAGCAGCACTGAGCCCTTTTTATGCAGTTGCTTTCTTGAATATACTTATAATTTATATTACTTAGTTTGCTATTTATGCCATCCAGTAATTAACAGGTGAATTAAAACAATTTATTAATTACTTTTTAACCCATAGTACATTGAAACTTGTTTCCTCGCCTCTAAGATCTTAGAGTGTAAGTACTGATTAAATTAGAACACTTCACCTATATTTGAGATTTAATGAAAATTCTAAGACTTAAAAAAAAAAAAAGCAGACATACGCAGAAACTACTCTGACCAGCAGAATAGATTGCAGTGTGTTCTATAAACATGTTTTGAGATCATCTTTTGTCTTCTTCCTATTTTTCAATTGCTGTTTATTCCAGCAATCTGTGCTTTTTTTGTTTTGTTTTTTCCCTCCCTTTCAAACAGCTTAGCCAATTCATTGTGCTTACTTAGAGAAAAGAAATAATTTTCTCCTTGAAAGGGAACTGTATATTGCCTAGGAAATTGCTATCATATCACAGCTGAAATATCACTGTTGATATATGGCAAATAAAATTGTAAAATTGAAAAAAAATTTAAGCTTTGAGGAAGTTCCTGAACTGTGTTTTAAAAGCTCTTGCACATATGAAATATTTTCTATAAAAATTTCATTTTCTTTGAATTCTATTTATAATATTGTTTAAATTCTCTTCATAAATATCAGCTTCAAGTGAGTCTAGTTGTTTAAATAGTCCTGTTTGCTTGATTTTTAATGATTCTGTCCTTAATTTCATGCTTTTCTCTCTTCCTCACCAGGCAAAGTCTATACTAATAGCATAATAATTAAAAGTGGTTTCTTTCAGAACATTCCTACTGCTCTTGTTTCGCTGTTGTTATACATTTAGTGCAGCATGGGTCTGCAGTATCATAACCCTCCTGCCTCTCTGGCTTCCCCACTGTCCACCCCTGAACCAGTGCACCACAGCTAAGTGACAGGCATCCCCAACACTCCACTTCATTTCTAAAATTAAATACCTTTGCATGGTCATGCGTTGGCACAAGTAACACCCTCACCTCAAAATCAGTCATTACCTAAGGTATTGGCTGATGTGTGAAGATAGTTTTATGAAATTATTAATTAATTTATCATATATTTAAGCTTTGCTATCTCGGAGAATGCAACAGAAAAGCATTGAATTTCCTAAACAAGGAAAACATTTTATAAAACAAACCTGGAAAAAAAAAATCTTTTGTAAACCAATTATTCTAACTTAGAGAATTGTTTTGAGTTTTGTGAATGACAGTATGGTTGAATGTGGAATTTTTAAATTCTTCAAAGCAAGATTTATAGTAGAATCAGGGAGATGACGATTCTAATAACTGTGGAATGTATTCTCTGCCTCACCCTCAGGAAAAACTAAAAAAGTCTTTCAAAGCACTCTTTGTGTCTGTCTGATTAGATTTTTAGTAAACAAATTCATCCTTTTAAAAGATGTATTTTATTTTGTGCATGTGAGAAAATGTGAACCCCCAAAGAGAAACTATTTAACCTCATATTGAATTGTTTTATTTACTTTTATTTTGTGTATATTTTAATTGCAAATAAAACATATTCTAAAATTTATAATTAAAAACCAGCAATCAATGTTTTATAACAATTTATATGCTATTTGTTTTTCTTTTTTGGATTGAAACTGAAAACTGATCATGATTTTTAATTATTTGGTTTGCATTAGAAATTAAATACAAGAAATAAAGCATAAATGTGACAACTAGTTTTTAATAAAATACCACTAACAAAGCCAGGGGTTTAGCTCAGGAGCACAAGTGCCTGCCAGGCAAGCATGAAGTCATGAGTTCGATCCCTGGTACCAAAAAATAACATAAAATAAAATAAAATAGGACTAACAACAAAATATCGTAAGAAATAATTACTAAATGATGTTACTATTTAAGCTTCATCTTGGAAAACATAATCTATGTTGCTGTCTTGGAGAATGAGGTTTTATAAGTATATTGATTTCTTTTTAGATGAGTTTGAAAATATGAGGTGATAGTTTTTGTAGTAATACTATTATAGTTCTCAATTAAGGTTTTTTTTTTTTTAATCAAGGAGAAAGCGTTTTTGTTTTAATTCTGTCAGTGAGGACCAGTAGCTCCCGTGGTTTATTTTATCCCTTTGATTACTAGAAGAAGCCCATCATGTAGAAGAACCCACAGATGACCTTTCTTCTGTCCTGTCCCTCTATCCCATGCCAGACCATGCTGGAAACATCCCTTAACTTTGAATTTTTTTCTCTTATGTATTTTTTTGTGTAATCTTAGGAAGGGGCAAAAGCAATTTTGTGGCTTTTGCACAGCCTCTTTCTTCTCAGTCTTTTGCTTCCCCACGTCCCATGAATAGTATTACCTAATTTTAGCAGAAATTATTACTGGTTTCCTGTGACCTGGGAAAATTGAAAATATTGTTAAGAAGATCTATGTTAGTGATGTTTTCCCTGCCAGGTTTGGCTGAGCTATTTCTGAAATAAATGTTTGAGAATTTCAAAGTATCATTTTTGATACTGCTGCATTTGGTAAGGTACACAGACAGCTTTCAGGGACAGGGGTGTGATGTGAAATGCCATTCTGTAAGTTAAATAAATTTGAGAAAAATTTTAAAATATGAAAGTAGTGGAAGCTCATGTCAGTCTGCAGCAGCAAAATGTACATTCAGGCACACGAGTGCCCACCAGAAAGACTACAGCAGTCTCCCTCTCACTCGAGGGGAGAATGCTTCTGTGCTGGTGGACCAGGTGCAGTTCTCTGGGCAGCAGGGCTAGGTCAGAGTTAGCCCCGCACACTCCATGACAAAAGACACTACCACCAGGTAGGTAGCACTACGCACAGCCAGCCATTTTCACTCAGTGCAAAGGAAGCCTTGATCACACACTGCTCTCATCCTCCCTTTCTCGAATAGAGGGCTTATCTCCCCACTACCCCCGCCGCGCACCTTTTGTTTCTACTTCCTCTGCTTTCTTTTCTCAGTTCTTCTTATGACCTCTCAACCCTCGCTCTTTTTTATTGTCTCTTACACAAGAACGCAGAAAAGTGCTATAAATTCACACCCACAAAACCAAGGGTCAAAGAGAAAATGACTTCAGAGGTAAAATAATTAAGTGCAAAGCTAACAACAGAATGCAGCACACTTCTCTCTTAGTCTGCAGTGGACTATGAGTACTGTCAAAAGTGTGAATTGCCGATCACCTTTTTTAAAGAAGATATTCTTTTCTGTCTTCAAGAAGATAGTTTTTTTTTTTCCTGTTTTCCCATTTAGTTTATGTTGCTTTGCCTATTTAGAAGAGAGAATTCTTTTCATAATCCTTTGTCCACTAATTTTCTTTAATGGGAACTTTTGCTCAGTGGATGCTTTTTTCATTTTACATGCTGTGGGAATATTATCTTATTATTTCTCATCACTGGCTGCCCATTAATATATTCACCTACATGTAGCCATCATTATTCAGACTGCACAATTTATTTATAAAACAACATGTTCCAGATTGCTGGCTTTCAGCTGACTTTTTCCTTATTCTTTTCTTTCATACACAAAGCTTTGTGTCCAGAGACATCACTTTTGAAGATTCAGTTCTGTTGAAATTATTAGTCTGCTACTGACTTCTAGTACAGTAAACATTCTCAGAAATACCAAATTAATTCATCACTTTAATGTGTCATTCTGAAATATTTTATTTGTACTTTTGAAAATATATTTCATAAAAAAATATATATTTCATAAGAAAATACTTCACCAGCATCATATCCATATATTACCAATCCTAAGGAAGGTTCAAGTTGACTTTTTGGGAGAGAGGGAAGACAGTTGAATGGTTGGTTGCAATTTTAAACAAACCAATACCTATAAATATCTTAAGTGTTTTAGAATTGTGTGGGATGGCCCTGTAAAATGCACATAACTAAAAAAAATGCACATAACTAATTGGAAATTAGAACAGAATATCTGGCTTTTAAAATTGGACTGAAATCAGAGTCAAAATTAATCAGCACAGAAGAAATGTCACATAACTTTTAAGACATTTTATGTAAAGGCTTTGTTTTATTACATAAATAGAAAACAAAGCCATTTTTGGTGGTGGTTGCCTATATTCATAGTGCTCAGGAGGCTAAGGCAGGAGCATCAGTATGAGTTCCAGACCATCCTGGACTACATAGTAAATTCAAGGCCAGCCTGTACTGTATAGCAAGACCCTGTCTCAGGAAAACAAAACAGAACAAAAACAAAAACACTAGCACGACAGAAAAAAAAAAGTCAAAAATTCTGAATGCCAACTGTGAAAAAATCAGGTAAGTCTAGTTAGCTACTGTGTTGAATTTCTAGAACAGATAGGTAACTAACAGAAGAAAATGACAAATGGAATTAGGCAACCAGTAAGGCAAGAAAATCTGAAGTAGTACATAGGAAGCCTTTTTATAATATTTCCATCATTTTTGTCTACATTTCTGTCAGGTACGCATTGAAATCATGTACTTCATATGAACTATTGGAAACTTACAAACAGCACTAGCATTTTGGTAAATGAAAACTCCTTTGGGAAAAAATAAAAGGGAAAAAGGAGAGAAAAAACCAAAGCTCATTATACTGGAAGTTGGTGGGACAGTAGTCCACTCCTGCTGTCCATGGTCAGGTGCCAGGAAGCCTCTCGTGTTCTCTGTGCTTCAGTTTCCCTCAGTGTGAAATAAAAGGACTACACTTGATTTAGTAGATGAACTTGCTGGCTCAATAATTCTCTGAAGTCACAATTAGTAGTATAGCTCTACTCTCCTGATAACTTTTTTCAGATTTTTACTTGTTCCTCTCTTTTGAGGTTATGAGCAAAACCCTTGCTATGACAACATACACATACTTCTCTAAATGTTCGTATGTAATTTTTAAGGAAGCTGAGACCCTAGGAAAGGTCTGTGGATTTCATGTGGAGATCAGTGCCATCTTGAAGAATAGTGTGGCCCTCATTCAAGTGCCTCACTTGTCAAGACGTGAAAACTTGTGCCATGGTAGAAGAAAAGCTGCTAAATCTCTCTTGACCAAGGAAGAAGCAGGTCTTGAGTCTCTCTGTAAGATTGTTCTACCATTTCAGAATTCTAGAAATCCTGTTTACCTCAGTCTTCATCCAGATCATTGGAACATTGTCTCTTATTTTCATGAGAGCTTCTTTGAGGGCATTTAAAATCCTTCTCTTTGCTGTGCACTGGAATTGGCTCTCTGGAAACCCAATGCAGTCTCTACCATTTTCTTACTAACGGGAATAATCTGAATGCATACTTCATGCTCTCTCACCTGACTCTCCAGGGTTTTCATACTTTTAACAGGATATGGTTTTTAATGAGGCATTGATACGCTTTAGAAACTTCTTTAATGATTTTGCTTTGACCTTTTACTACTGCCTTTACTACGACTAAATTGATTGTCTATACTGAATATTTGCTGCCATGATTCTGATTTTAATACTTTCACAATCAGCTTTTTCCACTTTTCTTGATTCTCAAATGGGCACATACTAAGAATTATAATGAGGAATAGTAATCTTAATTTCTTTCATATAATAGCAGGGCGGTACACAAGAGTCTAACCTATTTTTTTTTTGTAAGACCATAGCCACTGTGATTCTCAGATACCAACAAATGTTCAAATTTGCCCAGCTTTACTTTTTTCTATATGATATAAACATTTTAAATAGAGCTGAGCAGGACATGTTCAGTGCA
>RJWT010014268.1:0-21186 GCA_004365215.1 Cuniculus paca
TAAAACTTCTTGAATGCAAATTCGAGAAAGTCATTCTCCTTAAAAAAACAAAAACAAAGAAGGAACTCCAGTCACAGTGGCAGAAACGATGCCGCTTATGTCCATTCCCTGATGCAAAGAGTCCAGGATGCGGGGAAACATTCATCTCCAGCTACACGGAAGGCGCCGACCCATGCTCCACTGCATGCGGCAACTCGCCTGCCGGCCACAGGGGCGGCTGCGATCGATGCACGAGAACTAGCGTTAATGCCAAGATACTGAAATACATATTAAAACTACCAGGTTAGCGGTTTAAAGGAGCTCTATTTTCATTGGATTCTGTAATGAAAATCATGCCATACTCCGCAAGCTTGGTATGGCTTATGACAATCATAAGCTTCATATGCTAAAACCATATGAAAGCTTACCTTAGATGGCAATATACATTCAAACATCCTTACTGTGCTACAACTAAGGGGGAGAGAGAGAGAGAAAGAGAGAAAAGTTATGAGTATTAATGGTGCCGACACCAAGTCGAGTAACTCGTGAGAGGAGATTACGGTCATGATTATGACGAGGCGGTTTCATTAATCCTTAGTCGTGTGAAAGATGTGGGGAGGGGAGGAGAAGCATATGGAGTAGAGGGTGGGGGTCCAGTCACTTCAAGAGGGTCATTAATATGTAAACAATGATTAATATGCACAACCGCTTTGCCAGCGTAGGTGGCAAAACCGATCTGATGGTACAAGGAAAATTCATGGGGAGAGCTTCCAAACCATTAGCTTAAAAGAATGAAGACCCTACAACATATATATATTGTGTTTTTCAACAAAAGAAAAACATAGGCAATGGACAAAATGTTAGTGCTCATATATATATGTTGAGATTCCAAAAGGCAAAATTATCAAGTATAAAAATTAGGTGAGTGTATTCTATCATAGTCTATTCTCAACTGATTATAGATAACTGACCTAAATACACTTGGCTTAGACTACAAAGTGACGCTATATGTCACCTACAAAACTTTAAAGAAAACGTCTGATTTTCCTTTCAGAGCTGACACTACCTATGGGAATTCAGACAGTGACTGTTGTAAACTCAAGGATAGAGACTGCGTTAGAGTTTGCATCCGACTGTGAACCCAGCCCCCCAAACCCTTAATTTGTTTTTCCAAATGGGATGAACCATACATCTATAATAGGACTAGGATTCGTTTATTGCTTAACACAGTTTTATAATGGCTCATAGATTTTTCCTTCCTTTCCAATTCATAAACATGAAATTATTCGGGCCCCTGGTAATGTGGAGCTGACACCAAAGTTAGGGATAGTCTATTGGTGAATTTGCCACTGGAAAATCTTATACATGAGGGTTTCCAAAACATGGATCTACTTTTGTATCCTCTTTCCATCAAAAAGACATAGGACACTTTTTTGTACAATTTAGTGAAGTTGAAATGTTCTGTTTTCTGAATCTCATCATGAACCTAAGGAAAGGATTCTATAAAATTATCTTGCAGAGCAAACATCTCTACCTCTGAAAAATGAAGATGTTTAGTGACTGTCACAGATTCTAAAGTCTCGATGGTCTTACTAGTCTATAAAAGGAGAACATCTTGAAATGCAGCTTCCTGACCTAGTTTCAGGCGGTAGGCAGTTTTGTGACGGGCTTTCCTGCTTCTACAGGACTTAAGATCCTTGGATAATTTGGCCTTCTTCGTTCATGGCATAAATGCCATATGCCATGAGCTGCTAAGAAATATGGTTAAAAGCAAACGAGAAAGTCAAGCTTCGCATGCAAAGTGCGTTTTCATTGAAAAGGAATGGAACAGAAAGTAGAAATATCCGGTGGGATAGGAACTTTTTAAACCTGTTGCTGCCCCTCCAGCAGGACCGGTTGTCCAGGGGTATTTACTCCTTGATATAGCACTGCAGAATTAGAATATTTGTACCGGTATTTATTTATTCTCAGTAGATTCTTACTTTTTTGCTTTTTCTACACAGCTTAACTTGATTCAAGTTACCTATGATCAAGTAATCTGATGACAACAGTTTCAACTTTACCCTTGGGACCCAAAGTCACACCAACACCATCTCAGTCTACACCCTCCCGCGAGCTTCTACGTTGGAATACATTGTTCTTATTAAACTCAACTGCTATACATTAATTGAATCTTACACAATTATTGAACAGAATGTAGCATCTATATGGATAACATTATTTGCTTTTATGAAAGACCCTAAATATGAAAGCCACGTATGAAAGCATAATTGTATGTCATTAGCAACATTCAGTAATTTCCAAAGCACAAATGAGCTATAACTGTTTTATGTGGGTTTTGTTCTTTAGGGAATTACTGGAACTTCAGTATCAACAATATCATGGAACTAATAAAGATAGGAGTTTACAAACTGAATGACTTGAAAATAGGACTTTCGTTGTCATTTAAATTTAATAAAGCTGATAAAAATAATTAAATTTGTAAGGTCTATCTCGATAGCAAGTTTTGAAATTTTCTAACATTATATGCTTTCTAGTTATGAGACAAAAATAAATTTTTTCTTATCACTCAGTTATAGATCTACTGTAGACTGAGGACAGAAATCATAAGAGAAAGAAAACTGCTTTTCAAAAGTTAAGAAGTTGCTTTGGTCAAGAAGTTTCTTGCACCATATTTTTAAAAAGGACTGAAAGACTTTAAAAAAATAAATAACCTGAAGGCTTTGCTATGATTTTCCTTTTTCTTTCTTTTTTAAATCCATTTTATTTCAAGGAGAAAAAGAACAAGAAAAAAATTTTAAAAAATAAGAAAGGGAAATAGGAAAAAAACTAAAACTAAATTTGAAAATATGTCAATCAGGGCAACAATGGTACACACGTTGCACATTGTCAACCCCAGGATTTTCTAAAATAGGTATTTACGAAGCCATCTTTTTTCACGGTAGAGAGGCAGAGAAAATGAAGACTGGTGATCTTAGACTAGCAACGTAATAAAGGGCAAGAAGGGCACCTTAGGCGTTTACCACCTGTGAGCTCACAGTGACCGTCTTAGGGGTTCTCCTGGGGTCCCCAGATAGGATTTGATGGTCAAGAAAAACTTCAGAATAAAAATTATAGTCAGCTAAGATGAGATTTAAGATTGAAGTTTATGCTGAGCCTTTCCTACCACATAAATCCTTTTGTGTTTTCCTAGTCTATATTAGTTGTCACATCTTTTGAGGGGGGACTGGATCATGTTGTTTAGTTCAGGCTGGCCTCAAACTTGCAGCAATCCTCCTGCCTCAGCCTTCCACAGACATGCAGCACCACACCCCGCTATGGTCACATTTCTTAAGACTAGTATAACTGAACTATATATCTATAAATAGAAAGTCTTAGTTAGCAGTTTTAAAACAACTTGTTCCTTTCTCCTCGCAGTACTGGGGCCTTCACACTGGGCAACATCCCCAGACATTTTTATTATTAGTAGTTGCTAATTTGCCCAGGCTTAGCTGGAACTTGGGATCCGCCTGTCTCAGCCTCCCCGATGCTGGGATTGCAGGTGTATACCACCTTGCCCGGTGTGTATGCTGTATTCTCTATGTGTAACATCAAACACCCAGTCAGCAAACGTATGCATGTTGATATCTCTGTCTCTACACCCATGAAGGTTCGCAGACCCGTAAACTAAAACTTGTGCGAATTCACTAACTGTGGTGTCACTAGGTGAGTTTTTGCTGCAGGCTTCTCTCTGAGGGTGGACTGTGTCACCAGAGTAATCATTCCTGGACTCATTCTTTGTCACCGGGCTGCCCTCATGCTAGCGTTTCCCTGAGTTAAGATCCCTTTGCTTCACTCGAATGGCAAAAGGTAAAAATAAGTGGACCAAAACAGTCCAGTCGTCTTTTGCAAACAAAGCCGAGTGGAGGCAGAATGTAAAAACGTCTTTTCCCCGAATTTCCTCCTACTTCCCTGGTCAGCGCTTCCACCCCCGGAGACGAGCGCTTGTTAGTTTCTTATTTAGAGACAGGGTCTCGCTATGCGACCCAGGCTGGCCTTGAACCCGCAGCGAGCCTCCTGCCTCAGCCTTCCCACGCGCTGGGCTGACAGGCTGCACGCGGACGAGGGCTTAGGCCACGTGTGGGGCGCTGCGCTAAGAGCCAGAGGAAGTGCTGCGCGCACGCGCTCCGGGCCGCGTACCTTTCACTTCCAGCTTGCACTCGATCTCCACGGTGCCCAGCTCGTTGACGGCTTTGCAGCAGTACGTGCCCCCGTCGTAGGGGCTGGGCTTGCGGATCTCCAGCGTGCACACGCCCTGGTTGCTGAACATCCTGTACCTCGGGTCGTCCACGATCACCACTTTGTTCTTCATCCAGGTTATTTTGGGCTGAAGTTCAGATTGAACAGAGTTAGCTCAAAGGAACCCCTCCAGAGCGCGTGAAAGGGGCGCCAGGGTCAGGAAGCAATGGGAGGAGGAGGCGCTGCGGAAACCAAGTGGAACCCCGCGGGGCGCTTGGCCAGGAAGCGAAGGAGGAGTTATGAAGACGAAAAGCAGATTTGTGCAGTGGACAACGCGGGCAACCTTCCCAGAGGGATCCACTTTGCAGGCGCTCCGCCCTGGGCTGGGGGAGAGGAGAGGCCGTTTCCGAGGGGCGTTTCCGAGGGGCAGGTTTCCCAGAGCCTCGGTTTCCCCCAGGCGCCCTGGATATATACAGACTTCGTCAATCAAACTGCCGGAGCGCGCATGCTTTTCAGGGGCTGCAAGGCCCCTCTCTCCTTCCTTCCCCGACACCTGCGACCCTCGTTGAGGCCCAGATCCGCTGCGACCAGGAGCCCCCCGCGCTCTGCACCTCACGGGGTGGGAGCCTCGTGCCGGGCGTCCCCTGCTCTGCGGGACGGATGGCGACGGCCCTCGCGGGGCGAGCGTATTCAGCGGTCACACCTGGCTGCCGGTCTAGCTCAGCTCCAGACCTGACGCTGCGTCCTCCCACCTTGTCACCGGACGCGGCGCTGAGGGCCTCTGGCTCCTGCCCCAGTGTCACGGTGACTGGGGCGGGAAACCATGGGCACTGGCTCAGGACTTTGAGGGCCACAGACGCCCCGCAGGGAGAGGACAGGACGCACACAGACGGGCGTGCGCAGCGCGGGGCATCGGCCCTGGGGACTCGCTGCCACTACACTGCACACGGTTCTAAGCATCCAAACTCCCGGCGAGGGTCCGGTCCCGCTCTGATGTCCAGCACCAAGGGCCCCCTCTCTGTCCCAGCCCCGTCCCCTCCTCCCTCTGTCGCTGTCCTTCCATTCCTGGCGTCCACTCTGGCATCATTTTCTCTGCCCTGGCCCTGGCCACACCGCCTCCTCTGCGTCCTTCCTGAGGGGAGCAACCCTGTGCCTCACCGCTCGTCACTGCCTCTTCCCCGGGGACTCCCAGGCCCAGCCGGACACCTCCACACAGGGCTCAGGGTGACAGAGAGAGCCCAGCCATCGAGCTCCTCCCCCGGCCTCGTCCGCCTGGAGCAGCCAGTGCCGTTCCCCTGGGCACTGCCCCCCGTCGCCCTGTCACAGTGTCCCTGATCCCAGGTTGCTGCCCTCCATGCCTCTGGGGACCTGTGGCCACCAATCACTAATTCCCCGGCGTCCCAGCGCCTGAGACAGGAGACCTCAGTGCCAGCAAGGCATCTCAGCCCCATCCCGGCCACAGCAGAGCGCCTTCCCCTCCCGCTCCACCCGCCACCGGCTCAGTGACTGCAGGTCATCCCGACCTCCCAGGGAAGCTATACGCTTCCATCTCCTTCCCTGGCGGCTCTTTTGGAATCATGCAGCTTTCTTCCTCCTGGAGGCGATGCCTTAGTTAAGACGCAGAAGCAGCAACCTTTGTTTTCACCTAGCTTTTGGAAGGCGCAGTTGTAACTACGCCAACGCCACCCCTGCACACACAACTGGGGTCCGAGAGAGCGCAGCTGGCCACAGAGGCCCCGCTCTGTTACTGCAGGCCACTGCAGCGCGGCAGACACGGGACAGTGACTCTCGGGCTGGTTCTTTTTTTGGGGGTTGTGAGACTGGGCCTTGCTATGTGCTTCAGGCTGGTCTCGAGCTCACGATGTAGCCCAGGCTGGCCTTGAACTCGTGGTGACCCTCCTGCCTCAGCCTCCCGAGTGCTGGGATTCCGGGTGTGTGCCCGGCCTGGGGTTGGTTCTTGCATCCAGCTAATGCACCTGGGTGCACGTACCTTAGGGTTCCCCCTGACACTGCAGTTCAGGGTGGCGTTGTACCCGGCCACGGCGTAGGTGTTCACCAGCGGCTGCGTGAACATCGGCGCCTCTGTGAAGTCGAAGTCTTCGTACACGGGGTTTTTGTAGATTTTACCTTAAAAACAAGTGTGCGATCCACTTTGATGAATTTTCCTTCCAAAAAAGAACTGTAAATGACTCTTGAGGGTGGGAAAGTTGCCAATTTTAAAGCATTACTAATGTAGTAGATGGCATAGGGAAATATTATTAAAAGGATAAAGTAGTATTTTTAACCAAAAATTTAAAATGTTTTTTAACAATTAGACTATGTATGGTTGTCATTTTGTGTGATGTGTGTTTATGAAGCAGTTACTTGAAAGGAATTATTTTAGGGACACTTTACCTTTCTACTAAGAAGAAAGAGAAAGCAGGGAGATATTTTTCAACATAGTTCATCTTAATATTTGTTTCCTGATATGCTATTTTACTAAAATCACAAAAATATCCCCTGCAATCATCTTTTTAAAAAGTGTGCATCATCATATGACACTAATTTATCAAGTTCGCTCTCCCCAATTACTTTTTAGTTAGGTTGTCATTTCATTCAAAAATTTTTAGTTTGGTTTGATCTACTATTTTGCTCTTAATAAATTTAAAATTCTGTAGAAAAGAAAAAGAAAACGAAAACAAAACAAAACAAAGCAACCAAGTGCTCAGGTGTGTTGCAAGGGGCTCCGTGGCGCGGTGGATAGCGCACTGGACCTCCAGAGGCCAAGGCATTCGAGGACTGAGACGTACTGCTCTTGGGGATTTCCTCACGCCGAAACTTCGCTGGCTCCGGGAACGCACGCGCACGCCTGACCTTTGCAGTGTCCCGAGGCATGCAGGTGTGCGCAGCTAGTCACACATGAAGCGGAAAGTCGGGGGGCTGACACTGACACATATTATGAAAACTTTGGTGTTTCTCTCAGAATTTGATTTTTTTATTAATTTTTTTTCTTGTGGTACTGGGGATTGAACCCAGTGCCTTCACACCGAGCCACATCTCCAATCTTTTTGGTCTCTTTCTTTTGTCTTTTTGAGACAAAGTCTCATTATGCAGTTCAGGCTGGCCTTGAACTCACTGTGTAGCCCAGGCTGGTTTTGAGCTTGTAGGAATCCTCCTGCCTCGGCCTCCAAGTGGGATGACAGATGTGCGCCCCCACATCTGGCCGGATACTGAATATTTCAACTGGGGATTTGTTCTGATGTGAAATCACAGGGAAGGGCTACTGAAGGAGAGTGACTGATGAAATGGAAAGCTAAAGCTAGATTCCACTTCTCGTTCGTCTGCAGCTCCACCGAAGCTACCCAGGAAGAAAATCAACCAAAATCCCAGAAGTCAACGGCTGTCCTGGCGATGTTAGCCATTTTACACCCAGGGCCCAGAAACTGGAATGATTTAAAGTTTACATTTACAGATATAAAAACTGCAATGACAGTCAGCTGTGAAGGCACACGCCTAGAACCCCAGCACTTGGGAGGCTGAGGCAGGAGGATTTCCGTGAATTGGAGACCAGCCTGGGCTACATAGTGAGACACTGTCTCAAAACCAAACCAAAGCAAACAAACACTAAAAGCTGCAAGGGGAACAGCGCTCCCCTTCCAAACGCTTGTCCTCCCACACGTCCTGGACGGCCCCTTAGCCGCCCCTCTGCTCCTCTCCGTCCTCCCCTCCAGGCCCTGTCCTCCAGGCTTTTCTGGCCCCGTCCCGCCCAACTCACCGTCCTTGGCGATCACCGCGCTCTCTTTGGTCATGGTCGCATCCTCACTGAGGCCGCACATGTTCTCAGAGAAGACCCGGAAGTAATACTCATTCCCAATGACCAGCTCTGTGATGGTGGCGTTGGTCCGGTGGTAATGCTCGATGACAGTGAACCACTCCTGAGAGGAAGAAGCAGTGCTAGTGATTTGAGGACATCAGAAATATGTGGCTGGCCTTGAACTGGAGGCAACTCTCCTGCCTCAGCCTCCCCAAGTGCTGGCATCTCAGTACCACCATACCGGGCCGGGATTGCAGGCCTGCTCTGTGGCTCCAGAGGGCTCATCCTTCCTGGCCCATCCCTTTGCCTCTCCAGGCCCCTATGGGTCTCTCTGGAGCCACCTAGGCCACCCTTGGGAGCGGGGGACATGGCAGGAAGCCTGCTCACCATGCTCTTCCTGTCTGCCTTCTGGATGGTGTAGCCGGTGATGGCAGCGTTACCGTCGTCCTTGGGTGGCGTCCATGTCAGGGCCACATTCTCCCCCCACACGTCCTCAATCTTCACGATCTGTGGTGGCCCTGGACGGTCTGCAGGATGGAGGCGGGAATCAGCGTGAGGCCACTGTCCCTTCTCCAAGGGCCCTCCCTGGGCACAGGTGCAGCGCTCATCCGAGCCCCCATCCAGCCCTCTGATGGGCCAGGTGGGTCACGCACTGGCAGATTAAAGGGCAGTCACCCCAGAGGGACCTGGAGGACGCAGGCCCTTCACTTAGGAAGCCTCAGGTTTCAGCAAATTTGTTGTAAGATTACACTAACAGCAACTGGAGACGGGTTCCCCCAACTCGGCTCTCACATTCCCCCCACCCCTTTCTTTTTGTTTTTTGGAGACATCATCTTGCTCTGTAATTCATGCTGGCCTTGAACTCATAGCGATCCTCCTGCCTCAGCCTCCTGAGTGCTGGGATTATGGACAGATGTCACCACATCCAGCTCGTTAAAATTCATTTTGAAATGCTAACAACTATTACTGACTTATTCTTTTTTTTTAATCTTAGGGGATTTTACATAGCACCATCCTAACAGCATGCCTAGTGCTCCCTTGAGGACAAAGGACGGGCGGCGGCCACCCCGTAGGGACAGGACGCTCTGCTTCGGGCTCAGACCTACCGACGACCTGGATGTCGATGGTCGCGGTCTCCACGAATTTGTCCACCTTGACCTGCAGGTCGTACTTGCCGGAGTGGCTCCGCTCCGCTTTCCTGATGAAGATGATGGTGTCGGTCTCCGAGTTGCGGATGTTGATTTGATTCTTGTCGATTTCTTTACCGTCCTTCTTCCAGGTTAGTTCTGGTCTTGGTTTTCCCTACAAAGGAGATGGAAAGGGTGGAGGGGAGATCACCGCCTGTCCCGAGACCTGCGTGCGCGGTGGCGGGAAGGACCGGGCCTCCTGGCTCGGGGCTGTGCGTCACGGGGACTCCGGGCCTCGCCATCTGCCTGGCAGCGTTCAGTGACTGCCCAGCCCGGAGACTGCAGGAGGAGGTCTCGCGTTGTCTCTGCAGGCCCCAGAGCCTGCACGACTGCAACAGTGGCCCAGTGCCTAGCCCCGAAATCCAGATCTAGAGCCTGACTCCTGTGAGACCTTGGGCCAATGACTTACACGCCCCATTCCTCAGTTTCCCTAGCTGTAAACTGGGGAGGGCCATGGTACTGCCCCTCAGCAAGGCTGTCAGGGCTGAGGTCCTAGCCCTGGCCCTGAGGAGCGGCCATGGTGGCACCCGAGGGCCCGGGTCCAGTTTCTGGGACACGGGAAAGTCCTGGAACTCCAGAGCACCGGCAGACGGGAGCCCAGCATGGAGTCAGGGACGCACCCAGCAGCACCCCCAGCCAAGGTCCCCAGGCCTGAGCACTGCTGCTGGGGCGTGCATGTCCTCGTTGGGGCGCCAGGCTTGCACGTGCGGCACAGGACGAGGTTGTGCAGGGAGGCAAAGCAGCTGCCCGTGGGACTGTGACGGCACGGGGCCGCCTGAGTTCTCTCTCCGGTCACAAGAGAATGGGAAACAGTGACAGGCTGTGTGACCCCGGGCAGGCCACCCACCGTCTCTAGTGGCAGCGTCCCCCCTTTGCCAGCAGGGGTGAAGAGACCTCCTGTCTGGTCCCCCCCCACTGCTTCTGTGCATCGCAAGAGAGTGTCCCGGGAGTCTGGAGCGCTGGACACAGATGGGGCACCCACGCATCGCCCCCTCCCGGGCAGGGTCCTTCGCTCTGCCAGGCGCCTGGGCCCCAGGATGGAGCTGGACTGCAGACTGGGGCTGGCTCCGTTTCCCAGGAGCCTGAGTCTGAACAGCTCTCTGCCTGTGTGTGCGTGTGTATGCGTATGTGCGTGTGTGTGTGTGCATGTGTGCGCGTGTGTGCATGCGTGTATGTGTGGGTGTGCGTGTGTGTCCATGGGTGTGCGTGTGTGCGCTTGTGCGTGCGTGTGCGCATCTACATGCATGGGTGTGTGTGTGTGCATGTGTGCGCGTGGGTATGCGTGTGTATGTGCATGTGTGTGTGCATGTGTGCGTGTGTGTGCATGTGTCCATGGGTGTGCGCACGCATGTGTGCGTGTGGGTGTGCATGTGTGCGCGTGTGTATGTGGGTGTGCATATGTGCACGTGGGTGTGTGTGGGTGTTCATGTGTGTGTGGAGCCCTGGGTTCCCTGTCAAGGACACTACTTGAGACAATAACCATGAGCAGCGTGTGACTATTAAAGTAATAAAAGTTAAAACTGAAAGTTTGTGTCTCCAGTTGCACGGGTTCTGGGGGGCGCCGTGTGGGACAGTGTACACAGGACGCGTCATCACACACTCGCCTTGTCTAGAGATGCGGGAGCAGCTGGGCATGCGCCTGTGCGTGTGTGGTCAGTGTGCCGAGAGCAATAAACAACGACCAATTCATCCTGTGAGCCCGAAATGGGCCTGCGTTTTGGCTGCGGCCTAGAGACTCCTGTTAGCGCGCTCCCTGCGGCGGGACTTGGGCGTGGTCTGGGGAACTGTGGGAACCAGGCACGAACTGTTTTTCTCACATACATTGGAGCTTCCCTCAGATCGCCTGGCGTCCGGGATCGCCTGCTGTCTCAGATCCCCCGCGCCGGGGACACCCAGCTTTCCGCACCTGGCATCTCTCCCGCACGCCTTTTGCTCCCCAAAGGTCCCCAAGCTTCAAACGAAGCGAGAGCTCTCCTGTCCCCGTGGGAAGAAACCCCGGCCCTTTCGTAGATCGCTCTACTCGTCTAGCATCAGGCTGTTCACGTCCTATCCGATCTCTCCCGGTGTTGGCCCCTGTCTTGGAGGAGCCCTGCACGCGATGGTGGTAACTCCGAGAACACCCTCTCGTCTCCCTGACCCGCGACGCCCTGCAGCGTTACCTGGAAAGGGATAACCATATTGATGGCTTCCCCCACTCTGCGGATGTAGGTTTGCTTCAGGTGCCTCGGGATCCGGATTTTTGGAGGTTCTAGAGAAAAGCGAAAGAACACAATTCTGCCACCAGTAGATCATCCCGGAAGTGGCCCTGTCTCAGAATATCAGCACAGTGCTCATGGCCCAGCTGGGGGTCTCACTGGGTACCCTCGGGTGCACCACGCATGGTGTGTGTGATGGCATCTTGGTCCAAACTGCTTGCTTCCAGCAGAGATACTTTGAGGGATGACTGAAATTTATCGCTGATTCCCCCGACTGGATTGCAACTTTGTATATTTATTTATTGCAAGATTTATTGCATTAGAGGCCTAATACAGGTTTATAGGAAACCACCTAGTTTTCGCTCAGGACCTCGTATGCATTTTCATCATTCTTAACAGTAAGACTACTCACTGCTGAACATTCCGCAAAAGATCTACAGGCACATTAGCTGGTTGAATAGATAGCAAGTACTTTGTTAAGCAAATAACAGGGGTTAATTTATTTGATTCTCACAATATCTTGATGTGGCAAATATTATTACCATCCCTATTTTTCAGATAAAAATATTAAGGCTTAAAAAATCACATCTCTTGTCCAAGATTACATTGTCAATAGATGATAGAAAAAGGATTAAGCCTACACAGTGTCTCCAGAATCTATTAAGAAAATGTATATGCTTCATGCTTTCTTTCATCTAGTCACTTATTCATCCATCCATCTACCCATCTTTGCATCCATCCATCCATTCATCCATCCATCCTCACATTCATCCATCCTCACATCCATTCATCCATCCTTGCATCCATCTGTTCATTCATCCTTGTCTCCATCCATCCATCCATTCATCCATCCATCCTCACATTCATCCATCCTCACATCCATCCGTCCACCCATCCTTGCATCCATCCATCCATCCTTGCATCTATTCATCCTTCCATCCATCCTTATATCTATCCATCCATCCATCCATCCATCCATGCTTGTATTTGTCTATCCATCCATCCTTGCATCCAGCCATCCTTGTATCCATCCATCCATCCTTCCATCCATCCTTCCATCCATTCATCCTTGCATCTATCCATCCTTGAATCCATCTATCCATTCATCCATCCTTGTATCCGTCTTTCCATCCATCCTTGCATCCACTCATTCATCCTTGCATCTATCCATCTTTCCATCCATCCATCCATCCTTATATCCATCCATCCTTGCATCTACTCACCCATCCTTGCACACATCCATCCATCTGTCTGTCTGTCCCTTCCTTAACTCACTCCCAAAATGTTCCAGGAGGCCACATCATGAGTTGGGGGTAAAACCATGTTCACTACCCAGGAATCCAAGTCCTCAGATCCATATTCTTTGCCACAGAATTGTGATTCTCCAATTTTTTGGTCTCGGTGCTCCATTGCAGTGTTAGAAATTACTACAAAGCCGGATGTGGCAGTGTGCTCTTCAAACCCCAGCACTAGGGAGGCTGAGGTAGGAGGATCAAGAATTCAAGGCCAGCCTGGGCTACAGTCTCAAAAAACACACAAACACACAAAAATTATTACAGATGCTTAGAAGCTTTTGTTCACGTGGGCCGATACTACCATATCATAATTTAAAACTGAGAAATGCTGAAATCTTTACTTGTTCATTCAAAAATAGTAACCTAAGTCACATTTGAGTGGAAATAACCATTTTTTATATTAACAGACGGTTTGGTGAGGTGATTTGCATTATTTTAGCTTCTGGCGAATCTCTTTCACATCTGACTTCGTAGAGAATAGCTACATTCTCTTCATCTCTGGCTTCAACCTGCCGCAATCTGCTGCGTTGGTTGAAGAACATGAAGACTGTCAGGTCTCACACGAGGGGCAGGAGTACTTTAATAAGCCTCTCTGACAACCGTGGGTATTGAAATGCGATGAGTTTTACTTTCCTAATGATTAGCTGCAAAGGGAAATCTGAAGCCGCTTCGGTGACCTTCCGTATTCAGTTACATTTAGATCCATTATCTCCCTCGCTTCCATTGTTTCTTTTGTATACGGGCACTGAACTCGCGCCTTGCCGCATGCTTGGCAAGTGCTGTACCGCTGAGCAAGATCTCCAGCCCTTTTTTAAAAAGTCGATTTTGAGACAGAGTCTTGCTACATTGCCCAGGCTGGCTTTGCACTTGCGATCCTTCTGCCTCAGCCTCCCGAGGAGCGGGGCTTGTGGGCATGCACCGCCATGCCGAGCTTGGCTCTTTTATTTTAACTGGGAGCTTGGGGGGGTGAGGAAGACCATGATGGTCAGCAGCGTGTGGTGGCGCCGTGCTGGGGCAGCAGCAGTCTCATTCACTCGCTTTCCACCACTCGTGCAGATGCCAAGACACTGAGTGGGGGCAAAACCCAAGCACGTCAGTCTGGAAATGGTTCCGACCTCGCAGGCACGACGTGGGAGCTGGGAGCTGCTGCGGGGCCGTCTCCACCACCGCACGGACACACTCCCTCTCCTGTTGGCTCGGGACCTGGCCCGGTGAATGAACTGGTCCTCAGGATGCTGGACAATAAACCCAAAACTGACCTCCTGCGCTGCCCCAAACGCTATTTGGCGAATTTCTAACTTCCGGAAGCATTTGTTTAAAAAAAAAAAAAAGCAAAGAGGAAGCACCAAAATCGGTTTTGAGCAAGAAAGGTGTTTTAGAAAATAAAGGTGAGACTGGGCGTGGTGGAGCACACCTGTAATCCTCGCACTCAAGAGGCTGAAGCAGGAGGATCGCTGCAAGTTTGGGGCCAGCCTGGGCTACCAAGTGAGTTCAAGGCCAGCCCAAACCGCAGAGCAAGACCCTGTCTCCAAAACAAACCCAAGAAACCGAGGTGGACCGCGTCGCACCATGGCACCAACCTATGATCTCCTTCACGAGGATGGGCTGGGAGTAGTACTTGGGCTCGCTGGCACCCGCTGCGTTCACCGCCTTCACGCGCACGAAGATCCTGGCGTCCGTGGGCAGCCCGGTGATGGTGAACTTGGTCTTGTCGATCAGTTCTGTGTTGGCGACTATCCAGTCCTCAGCTAATGCCCAGAAAGAAGGAGAAAAGGAGGGGGAGGAGCGAGGCTCGGTCAGAGACGGTGTCCCCGCCCTGACGCTCAACCCAACTTGAAGTTTTCTGCATAATTAGATCACTCGGGACGAATGTGACTTCGTTCTGGACTTGGACTTCAGAGCGGGCATTTTTCATGCATTTAGATGAAAAATGGCCTGAAGAGGCTAAGATAAACAACAGGAAGAAGAAAATATCAGATTCTGCTGTTTTTCAAAAATCTCTTACTCAGGACTAAAGTATTCTAAATAATAGTAATTGCTCCTGAGCATTTTGCAACAGTTTTATTTCAGTTTGGTTGTTTTGTTCTCTTTGAGACAGTCTCACTATGCAGTTCAGACTGGCCTCGAACTCATTATGTAGCCAGGCTGGCCTGGAACTCACGGCAATCCTCCTGCCTCAGCCTTCCAACTGTTGGGATTACGCCACCACACCTGGCTATAAAATTTTTAGGTTTTATTAGTGCATGCCTGCAGTATAGAATGGTTTGATTCATCATGGAGAGTTGATTTTTTTTTTTAATTTAGCTTTGGTAGCTTTGTCTACAATAGCAAGAGAATTTAAACCTGGAATTCAGAGCTTACAAAAAAATTCAGCTTCTAAAAAAGTGAATATTGCCCACAAGAAGACCGAAGACTGAGGTCCCAGGACCACCTCCCTCGGCCTCCCCCAGCTCTGGGGCTCTGTGTGGGCGGTGGGTGCGTGGTACGCGCGTTGTGGACACCCCGGAAACGTTAGCACACAGCGAGAAAGTCCCGGAGCGCCGCGCGGTACTTTACCTGGCAGTTCAGACGCAGCCTCCCCATTCTCACCAGACTGTTTGGCTGAGGTACCTTTGAGAATCCGTCATTAGAGGGATTAAAGACACCCACGCCACAGTCACACCAAGAATACCACATCAGTAGCCAGCATTCTCTGTTAGTCACGGAGGCAAAGTGTGCAGAGAGATTCGCCCTCAGGGCAGGGACGGAGAGACCGAGCCTGTTAGTTAGGGGATCCCTGCTGTCCCGGCCCTGCCCCGGGAAGAGGAGCTGGAAAAGAACCAAGCAAGATCCCCAAGGCGCAGGAGCCTCAGCTCCCGGACTGTCCTCGGTCCCGTCTGTCCTTGGTCCTGCCCCCGCCCCCACAGCCTGTGGGTGTCCAGGGCACTGGGGGCGCAGGGCTGGCGACTCGGCAGCCCCATCTTACCAGGCTTGCCTGGCTCACCAGGGAGGAAGGGAAATGGATTTGGTCCCAGCAGCCCAGGGGGATGCTCTGGTTGCCATGGAAATGAACTCTGGGTCAGGGAAACAAGCTCAGTAGCCTGGGTCCTTCCATGCCTTGCCGGGGAAGATGGCTTTCTCCAGGCGGGAGCGGAGCTGAGCGTGGGGACTGGTCACCCCCGGGGAATCCCTGCCCAGGGTGTCAAGGAGAAGGGACGAGAAGCCAGGTGCCCTGGCACCGGGAGGCTGCAGAGTGGGAAACTGACTTCAGGACTGGAAAAAGCTAGGCGCAGGTGCAGGGGAGAGCTCCTCGGTTGGACTTTGCAGAGCCAAGAGAACAGAGCAAAAAGCAGCAGAAAAGTTGTCAGAAAGAATGAAGATCGGCCACGGAGAACATTTCCATGGAAGACAGCGCTGGAAAAGACCAGGGCTGGGTGTGGGGTGGGGGGCAGCTGGTCTCTTCTCACTGCAGAAAGAGAAGGATGTGTGCGTGTGTGTAAGGGGCGGGCACACGTAAGTTATTTCAGACACGAGACGAAGGTTTAAGAAAGAAGAACGAACGGACGAGAGTGAAGGAAGAATGCAAGAACCAAATTCTGCAGGCGTCGAAAAAAACAAAAACAAAAAAACCCCAAACCAGAAAAAGGCAGAGTCAAAGTCAACACACACTCTTTTATACAAGAAAGGCCGCTCTTACGAGGTGAACCTGACATATCCAAAAGCATTAGCACTTCCAAAGATTAGTCTGGGGCACAACAGCCGTTAAGAGAGGAGGAAGACTGAGGCAGCCACATAAAGAAAACGAGAAAAGGCCACAAGAAGAAAGATGTGCACATTATGAAAGGACTTCCATAGACAGCTAACTCCAAAACGGGACGTGGCAAATGGATACATGGTAACGACTGTGTACTTATACACATGTATATCCGGTATGCATGTGTATCTACACAGGCCACACGCAAGACTATGTAAAATACACTTCGTTGTATTTTATCTAAGGTGGGTAACATCAAAATGACAGCCATCTATCATTTTGCTGTATCTTCTTACTTTTTAAACCTATCAGAAAGAAAAGAGTAAAGAATTGGGTCTAATTCATACACACAGAGGATTCAGGGTCACAGGCCCACAACGCACACAAGATTGGGAAATCCGGCCGACCGTATAAGCATCAGAGGCGTGCCCGTGATTTTTTTTAAGTAAGGGCACAGGTAGAAATAAACCCTATTCCAGAGCACATCAGCGCTCTCTTGGTGCACGGTGGCCGTACCTGCTTCTCTTGCTGCGGTAACCCCAGGACCTTGGTTTTAGATGCCCAGTAGTTTGGGTTAGAGGCTTTCTGAGCCCTGGCCCAATCAAGCATAGTACTCTTCGAGGAGAGTAGGTGGAGAAGGCGACCACATTGCTAAGTTACTTCCTCATCTCTCCTCTTCTTCCCTCCGGCCAGGAATGCCCATCTCCATCCGGACCCCATGAGGGAGTTGGGGTGTCTTTCTGGTGACTTCTTCTCCCTGACGAGTTGTGTCTGCACAGTGGTTTTCTTCGGGTGTTGGGGGGAGGTGCACTGTGCTCACCTCCTGGGTCCCCAAGAGCCGGCTGCAGCCTCCCCCATCGGCAGGGGGCATGCACGCTAAAATCTGGGTGCCAGGGCCGGGGGTGCTCCCAGAGCTTCGGCCTCAGGCTCCTTTTTGCAGAGCACGGACGGACAGACTCCTGGTCACCACGGCAGGGCAGAGCGGCGCCTGCTCCAGCTGGGGCGCCTCCGTTCCCCACATTCGGCCAGCACCTCCTCCTCCTCGTCCAACGTGACAAGTAAGGGACCAAGCACCGCGGCATCTTCTTGCCAACGCTACAGCGGATTGTGCTGCCGGGCGTGGTTTCTCCTTGTCCATCACTTCGAGCGGGGTCTCTGATCTTTCTTCTCTTCCTGTCCTACATTTCTGTGATGAAACTGTCAGACACCCCAGCCCTGATGAGCTCCTGTGCCCACTGCACACACCGCTTACGCTGTCTGGGATTTAACAGCGTTTCCTCTAAAACGAAGAGCTGCTCTCAATTAAAATTCAGAGCTACTCTTGCTTCTGTTTTTCTTCTTCCCTTAGGAAAGCAGCGGCCACCAGATCGCTGAATACGGAGTGCCGGATGGAGTGCACGGCTCGGGACAGGTGCTGGGTGTCTAACACGCTTCCTCCTAGCTGGCCCGGCACGCGCTGGGGCCCCGGGCAACTCGACTGTTCCAGAAAGGGGAGTCACTGGTGTCGCTCGATCCATCCATCGTGCCGCCTGGCTGGGGTAATTTCCTCATACCAAGCGCTAAGAAGGGCTTCCTTTCAGAGATCTCAGCAGGAAAGAGACGAGAGCCCAAGAGATGGAGACAGCCGGCCACCTCCCCCCGCACAGCGGTGCCCGCCGCCCCCCGGGTGTACTTACTGCCTTCGAAGCAATACTCTAGCACATAGCCGTCTAGACCGGCGGCGCCGATCTGGTCCGGGGGTCGCCACTTCATTGTGACCGTTGTGTCTGTCACGGAGTCCACAGCCAGAAGAGTTGGAGGGCTGGTGACCGCTTCAAAGATAAGGGAGATGGGAAGGGGACGGCTGTCAGCTACAGAGCCATGGACAAAACCCACAGGGACGCAACAAGAAGGGACACAGCTGGAAGTGGACACAGGAGCCCAGCTCAGCGCGACTCAGCCGAGCCCCCGGGAGTGTGGCCGTGTGTGGGGCGGAGGTCTGACCTACGGGAACCCTGTCCTAAGAGTGCAGCCACACTCACTCTCCGAGCCGGGCATCGCTGTGAGGGCCTGGGGCCCCAAGGGAGTTGGAGAAGTCAAAGTTTTGGGAGTCGGTGACTGGGAATAAATATCCCACAACCGTCTAACTTAAAGTACCATTTTAAGGTGGCGGAGCACGCCTGTAATCCCAGCACTCGGGAGGCTGAGGCAGGAAGATCGCTGTGAGTTTGAAGCCAGCCTAGGCTACATAGTGAGTTCAAAGACAGCTGGGACTACATAGTGAGACCCTGTCTCAAACAACAACAACATAAAGGACAAAGTCTTATACTAAATTTTCTATTAAAAAAAAAACTTGAGTCCTATACAATAATGGAGATATCTCTTCTGTACTTTTTTTTTTTGCCCCATGAAGTGACGTTTTGGTTTAGTAGCCAAAGTTTAAGGTGCAACGCTAAGCCACGAGACCAGCATCCAAGCGCAGTTTCCTGACGGCATCCGGTTGCTTTAGCTGCACTGCGGCGGTCGCACCAGGGTGTCCTTGGGAGGGTAAACGCGTTCATGGTCTCAGCTCCCAGTTTCATGGGTGGCAACGGAGTCCCAGAAACCAATCCAGGGTCCCTGCTCTGCATACTCAACTCTAACAAAGGTGTTTTGATTTCCTAGAAATTTGCTCCTAATCACACCTGTCTGTCTGTCTGTCTGACTGTCTTGGTTTTTTGAGACAGAGACTCATTCTATAGCCCAGGCTGGTCAGGACTTGCGGCAATCCTCCTGCCTCAGCCTCCCAAGTGCGCTGGAAGTTAGGAGACCAGGAGTCGTTACACAAAGCAGTGATACCCAGGCAGAGGCGCATTGTCCACCACTCACCCAGGGGCACGAAGGGCTTGGATGGCATGCTGGGCTTGGAGATGCCGACGGCGTTGACCGCGAAGATGCGGACCTCGTAGGCCACGCCCTCAATCATCTTCTTGGGCTCGAAGGTCGTCTCCTTGCAGAGTTCAAAGTTGAGCCTCATCCACCTGGAGCTCTGCTTCTTCTTCCTCTCGATGAAGTACCCTGTGCATGCGGACAAGACCAACGCCGCATCAGAGCCGGCGCTCGCAGCCCACTTGGGGTGGGGACGGAGCCCGACTCAGCGCCCCAGTGGGTGACGAGAAATTGCAGACAGCACAGACACGAACATCATGAGATGACGTACGAGCGAGACAGCGACCCGGAGAAAGTGAGGAGTGCGCTAGAAAAAGACGCCCGAGTGGTAGACATGCAGCGTGTGTAACTCAGCTGCTGCAGTCAAGCTGGCCAGGGAGACTCGGGGCAGGAGACGGCTCGCTAACCCAAGGAGGACAAGCTCTTGTGCCGCTTGGGAAACTAATGATTCTCAACATTCAATGACAAAAGAAAACCCTACGGGACTAGACATTTACAGACCGGGACGGTGGAAGTTGGACTTATAGTTGCTTGAAAATTAGATATCGAAGCCAGGCACACTGGTGTACAGCTGTCATCCCAGCACTCTGGGAGGCTGAGGCAGGAGGATTGCAAGTTGGAGCCCTGGTATTGAGTGACTTAGTGAGATCCAGTCTCAAATCAAAAAATTAAAAAATGGATTGGGGATGTAGCTCAGGATGAAGGCCCCAGATTCAATCACCATTACTGCAGAAATTTTAATAAATAGGTAAATAAATAAATGAAAATGAAAATTACACATCGAGCAGGGAATGGTGGTGCACATCTGTAATCCTAGCACTCAGGAGGCTGAGGTAGGAAGATTGTGAGCTGGAGGCCGGCCTGGGATACACAGTGAGTTTGAGGCCAACCTGAACTATGCAGCAAGACCTTGTCTCAAAAAAAAAAAAAAAAAAACTCAAAAAACAAAAAAATTAAATATATATTGAGTGTAAATGACAAAGAAAGAGGACAGTTATTGACAATAGTCATTGGACCTACTGTATCTCAACTAATTAGAAAGCATGCCTAAATATATAGCAATCTGAATGGTGTGTGAAGCCAGACTAGCGTTGAGTTCCGTCAGTGGCGATTTCCAGCACGTTCGACGCGAGGTGCGTGGCGGGCACCCTGACCCCACGGCGACACCGCCTGGGCCTCACGTCTCACCCAAGATCGGAGAGCCGCCGTCGTAGACCGGGGGCTCCCAGGTCATCACGCACCAGTCGTCCCCCACCTCCGTCACTTTCGGGGCCACGGGCGGGTCCGGGATGTCTGTGGTGGACGACAGGACAGGGCAAGATGAAATGACATGAAGACCGGGGAAGAGTGCAGACGAAAAATTCCCGGGGAACAATTTTTTGTGTGATAATCACAGAAATTTATTTCTGAGTGTTTTCCCGGGTTTCCACACTTAGCATGGGCCAAGGGCAGGAGAGCGCGCTGCAAATAAACCCACGGCGTCTCCACGCCGTTCCCACCAGAGTCCGCGCTCACGCTGAGCGCCACCTGCCAGCCGAGACCCTGCAGCTTCGTCCTGAAAACTGTAACCCACGCAGTGGGTTAGAAGCGTCAGACGCGTCTTTAGCCACAAAATGAACTTCCAGCCGGCTCTGTCAGGGCTGCTGAGTGTATGTATTACATCAGGCGGAAGACGAGCTGTCGCCTGGTTAGAAATTCAAGTCACACACACACACACACACACAAGAGCCATGCGTGGTGGCACACGCCTATAATCCCAGCACTCGGGAGGCTGAGGCAGGAGGACGGTTGTGAGTTCGAGACCAGCCTGGGCTACAAAGTGAGCTCAAGGCCAGCCTGAATGGCATAGTGAGACCCTGTCTCAAAAAAAAAAAAGAAA
>RJWT010014269.1:0-21185 GCA_004365215.1 Cuniculus paca
GGACAGAATGTTGCCACATTTTTCCTCTCCAGGGAGCTGGGTCTATGGTATTTCTTGCTTGGTTGCATATGGACAACATAATGTAGCTCTGGTGGGAATTTTTCCTGTAAGATTTGTGTATCTTTCTAATTATAAACGCAGTAATTGGTCAGTAACATGTTCTTGGCATTAATCTGCGCCTTGGTTTATAATCAGCAGTCTGTTAATCTGGTGCACTGACGCTAGAGAGACCGTACAACACTGAGCTCAAGGCGTGATTTGTAGACATATTTACATTTTCGAAGTGTGGGTTTTCCTACAATTTGTTAATTTATTATTGTTCATAAAAATGTGGCATAGTTAATAAGAATTCTTCCTAATTGCCTCAGTCTTACCTCTGCCACTCTGTAAAACTCGCTGTTGTGCTCTGTCTGCTCTGCGAAGTCACCCGATAGCCACAGTGCTAGCACTCGCGGTGCGGAGATCATAGATACTTCTGACTTTTATTACTTTTCACTTTCAGGCTGAAGAACAGTTGAGAATTGTTGAAGAACAAAGAAAGATTCATGAGGAAAGGATGAAACTAGAGCAGGAACGGCAACGGCAACAAAAAGAAGAACAAAAAATTATCCTGGGCAAGGGGAAGTCCAGGCCGAAACTGTCCTTCACATTAAAATCCCAGGATTAAATCGCAAACTCTGAACTTTTTACAAAGAAAAATGGAAGAACTTTGTATGGTAGCTTCATGTTGAAGTGGTTTTTTTTTTGTTTGTTTATTTTTTTATTTTTTTTTTTAAATTTGGAAAATCTGGAAAGTTAGCTTGTTCTATTAGGGGCTATGCTCTGCAATCCCTTTTATTCCCCCCCTTAACTTCCATTGTCAAATCCTTATCAGATCATTGCCATCTTCTAAAGAAAATGATATATTTTTCACCTGTTTGGATTCTGTGTTAGTGGTCTGCCAAAGAGATCACTCTGAAACTGTAGATGGTCTGATAAGGTTTTTACTGATCCGCTCCGCTGACTTCAGAGTTCTCTATACTCTGCGTAATACATCGTAATGCTGGTTCTGCTGACTTTTTGTTTTTTTATATATTTATAAAAAAATAAAAAGTTGGTAATTGCATTGGGAAATTCCCAGGTTGTTACCGAACCTGTGTGGTGTATTGTTAACCAGTGTCCCTGTGACACTGTTGCTCTTGATGTTCCTGATACAGGTAAGGAAACAGTGGTCAACTCTGATGAAAATACATAACATATCCAGTTCAGCACTGTCGCTGTTCAGTTTGTTTTTATTTCACTGACAAAGTCAAACCAGCATTCCCCATTGTGTAAATAAATGATTTTGCTGAATAAAGTAAAGTCTTAAATTCATATGTTTAAGCAATTTTTTTTAAAGTTCTGTGAAGTCTTAAAAGGGTGGTTTACTTTTTGATGGTCAGCAGTTTAGAATTCTGTACTTCCTCTCCTACTTTTAACAGGGCTTATGTGTACATTAAATGTACTCGTGGATGGGTGTTTAGGATTACTATTTTTACAGATACTTTTATGCCACAGAGCAGTTATCACATCAGGTATTACCTTTAAGAAAGATTATCACCACCTAGAAAGGTTTAAAATTTTCAACTTCTGCCTCTGTTTGAGAAAATACTATCACCACAATTTATACTTAAAAGACTAGAAAAATGCATTTAAGATCTTATGGAATATTAGATTGTTTTCAAAGAGAGTCATCAGAATTAGCTTTGTACACTCAGAAAAGGCTGAGGTAGTCAAATCATCCTTGCATGTTTATTTTTGGGAGAAACACATTTAAACTTTAGGTTTTTTCTTTCTTTCTTTGCATGTGAAATCTTATGGATGATTCAGTATTACACACTAGACTCTGCCTCTTCCTTACATGTTTTAGTCTGCTGGTATTAAAACCATTGGAGAGGGTATGCATAGAATGTGCTTCCTGAGATGTACAAGCACAGTAGAAGACATGTTTCCAGTATTTCTGAGACAGCTGGATTATTCTTTAAAATCGCTAATATTTAAGTTAATGAGGTGACTAAATGGTAGATTATTTTGTGCATGCATGCTAAGAAAAATGTTACTGCTTTCCTCTTTGATGAGTTAATTGTGGTAAGGAACAATAAAATCATTTTAAATATCTAGATTCTTAAAAAGGCATGAACTCTGTGGTGAGAACTTTTAGAAACAATACCGGTTACTCTGGAACCAGATACCAAGTTTACTAGAGTATAGGTTGCCTATAAATTTTTTTTTTTTTTTTATCTCTGCAGGTTAGCTCTACTTCCTTCAGGAGTCTTAAAACTTTTATTTTTCTCAATGTAACTTTTTTTGATGCATATTTCATTGTTCTAAATTGTGTATTAGAGTTTTTGGAAATGTCTCTTCAGAAATTACTCTTGCTCTTCTGGTGTTCTAAACATTGTATCTAAAGAGAGGAGCCTGAACTAAAAGTGTTTGAAATTAGCTCCTGCCTACCTTTAGTTTTTTTTTACCCTTTCTGACTGCTGCATGTGGGGTGAGCTCACAGGAAGCTGCGTGGCGCCCCCTGCAGTGTCATCTCCCCCCAGGAGAGGGGAGGCAGAGATGTGAACTTGGTCCGGGGCTTGGCAACTGACAACTGTTTTGTGCCAGGCAAAGGGGCAGAGGCTGTAACTGTCAATAGGACAGCCCAAGGTTGTCTGTGCTGCAACAATGTAGTGATTTGCTTTCATTTGTTTCCTTTGTGTGTATATACTATAAAAGTTAAATTTTTTTCCCAGTCTACTAGTTCAGATGTTTCCTAATTTATTAAATATGCCTTTATTCAAAATTTGTTTTCTTAGGTTAATTAATGCATTGTAGAATTAACCAATAACTTCATTTTTATGACTATTTAAAATATGTAATTATTGCCATTTATATTGTGGAGTTTGTAGAATTATCCATTGTATAAAACCAGACCTTTAAATTAGCTTGGTGTGAGGAGTCTTTAATGCTTCAACTGGGGAGAGGCTTGCTCTTTAGCTTTCTACTTCAGTTGTCCTGCTGTTCTGTTTTATGTTTTACGTTTCTAGGTTTTGGGCTAGCCTGGTGCCCGCTGGCCTGGGAGAGCCCCGTGATGAGGCTCCTGCCTCCCATTCATTTGCCCTTCAGTGCAGGGCGTTTGCTGAGGCATAGGTTTGTGGTGGTGTGCGTCTGCAGCGTTTTAAGTGCCACCGTCCCTGATAAAGCAGTCCCGTAGGACATCAGTGGTTTTGTATTTCTTTATAGTTTTCTCAAATAAACATAAAATTCTGGCTCATCCAGCTCGTCATTTCTGATGCTGCATTTTACATGAAGAGTCCTTGGATGGTTGCATTAGCTGGAGGCTCTGGGTTGGTTTCCCGTCTGTATTCACAGCCAGCCATCCGTCCTGCTCTGCTGCTTGGCCGTGGGAAATGCTGGAGGTGAGCGGTCTGACCTGGAGACTTGAGAACACTCGGTACTGCTGCGCTCCGAGTGACTGCTAGCACATCAGGGTTGTGCTGAAGGTAGCGGGACTTTCGAAGGCTAGGATTGGTGTTGAAGCCCAAGCAGTTGGCTCCCTACGTTTGTTCGTTAAACTGCCATGCAGCAGTTGTGGAGGCTGGCCTCCCTGAGGTGGTTTGTGATGTGTTCAGTGTTGCTTATTGAAGATTTCTGTCCTGGATGCAGGATCCGGAAGATTGGCTGATAGGTTGCTCTATACACT
The DNA here is from genome assembly GCA_004365215.1 of Cuniculus paca. Taxonomy (NCBI): domain Eukaryota; kingdom Metazoa; phylum Chordata; class Mammalia; order Rodentia; family Cuniculidae; genus Cuniculus; species Cuniculus paca. Next base: position 3,707 of record RJWT010014269.1, read on the forward strand.
GTGTAGCCAATGGGCCATTACTCCTCGGTTGTGTCATAGGTCATGTACATGATTTGGAGCTGGTAAACAGTGGAAAGGGAGGTCTTGATGACTGGAAATCTGTGTTTGTAAACTTGACAATCGAAACTTCCCTCCCACCCCATAGAGTGGTAGCACACATCAGAATGCCTGCTTTTTCATCTGTTGGAATGTCCCACCAGTTCACGGTGTGTCCTTTGACACCTAAATCATCTGTGAGTTTAAAAGTCACACACTTCATTGAAAGTTGGATTTGAAGAGGTTTCTTCTGAGCCTCCAGTGGTTGATCAGAGATGTGGGAATGTGCTTTTGACTACACTTCCATTAAACTCTGAAGCTGGCGAAGTATCATTTTCAACAGTCTAGCAGCCTCACAGTTGCACATGTGTGTATGTTTTTAGTGTTGATGTATTTTCTGAGCTTGGTACAACTTGATTATCAAACTTTAGTTACTAGGTTAGATTGAAGTAGTGTTCCTGGTGTATATTTGGATGGTGCTTTTCTATGCTTTCACTGCACGTTAACAGGTAAAATAAGGAATTAAAAGAGTGTGTAATTGCAGCTGGATTTAAGCACGGTTGGAACTCCTTGCAAGGTGAGATGCTGGGGGTTGTGGACCCAGTGAAGAAGTGCGTCACCACCTTACGACTGCTCAGTAATTGCCCTTAGGTTGTGTCCTTGTGTATGTGTGTATCATATTCATAGAGCTCTTGTTGAGAGAGGTTAAAGTATTCAAGGAAGTATAACAGGCCATGCACAGCTATGATGGATCTGCTCATTACCCACCATTGTGTACCAGATGAATCTGGAGGGATGAGCGGTGTGTGGCTGGTCCTCTAGACCTCTCGGTCTTCAGATAAGAAAGTAAGGCTTTGTACAGCTGCCCCAAGCTAGTTGGAGCCCTCACTGTATTCTTTGCATTAATAATGCTTAAAAAGAAAAGACTGGTCGAGCTAGAGATTTAGGGGACCTTTACTGTATTTTGTTTCTATGTTCTTACAGTCTGTAAGATACGAGTTGTCATTAAACATCCCAGGGAAAAAGTGGTTCTCTTAAAGAGTAATGTCCTTTTCCTGCCAAATATAAATAGGCTCTAATTTTAGATGTGTCAGTGTGCAGTAATCTGAATTTCAGAAGTTACGAGGGAGGGGTGCTCAGCAAAATTTATTTTTAAGAATTTTATTCTTGTTCAGAAAGATCTTCCCTTTGGGTAAACTGGGCAAAATGATTTGCCAAAGACTTCTCAGAACTTCAGTGATTTGCAAGAAACATTTAATGCCAGCAAGCAAGGCACAATTTCAAGATCAGCTTAGAGATACACAGAAAATGAATGGCTCACACAATACTCATAGTCATCAAACAGTAATTTTTCAGCAGTGTTACATTTAGGTTAAGGTTTACTTTTACAGAAGTTTTGTTACATGTCCTGAAGTGTTATAAATTCCTGGAATATTGTACAAGGAATATACAAGAAACAAGTTGTAAACCAGTGGGCAATCATTATTTAGCAAGGTCTATTTTCTTGAGAGAAAGCGATGGCCATCTTTATTTTTAAGCAAGAATTATCTAGCTTTTGTATTTGACACCTCGTACATTTATTCAGCTGTCTTAAAATTGATTTTGGAATTCCAAAATTTTTAATAATTTAACAGAATTGTCCTCAGCTCCAGGAAACAGCAATGGTGTCCTTTGCTCAAGTCTTGTGTTTTCAAATGGAGTTAAAGATATACTGGTAGAGTTACAGATTTTCTAAAAAACCACGAGTTTAAATGTAAAATGAAGACCAAGTACAACGAGAGGAAACTGGTGTGATGATAGTTTGGTACCAGTGTGACATTTGGCTTGGTGCAGTACAAGGACAGGAATGGACTTGAGTGGCCGGAGGTCGGTGAGAGGTTGAGAGACTGAGGTCTGAACTCTGGGCCTCGACCTCTCCAAAGTTGTCTGCAGCTGTTACTGCCCTTCACTTAGACTACACCAAATCTTTATTTGCTAAAAGTAAGCTGTATTTGGTAAAAGTTTGTTCCCACACCTCTAAAAAGTAAGAATCTTCAGGTACGATTTGTGACCTACTTTCTTTTTTAAACGACGTTCAAACGTGTATTTACATTTTTCCAAGATAAAATGCTTTGTGTTTACTGCAAATGGTAGTTTTGGAAGCTCAGTTATTTCCAGACAATGCAAATGTCCTTTATTTCCTGTGGTTTCTTGGAGAGAGGAGGTAGGGAGCTCAGAGGTCACAACTTCAATTCCACAACAAGCTGGCTAAATATGAAATGTACTGCGAAGCTCGGCCTTAGATCATGTAGCTGACTACAACAGATTTCAGCGAATTCCTTAGTAAGTTCTTTAAGCATATTCAGAGGCGTCCTTTGGAATAATAGCCCGTACCCCTTTCTGGTTTTAGTCTTGGGACTTTGCCAGATCATACTACCCTTGAGTCTTGTTTTAAAAATACATATATTTCAATTGAAAGCTTATTTATAACTCAATTACAAAAAGAGGCTTTCTCTGTTGAAGATCTGTTTGAATATGCATGCATTCGGGGCTTTGCCTGCCTTAGTGTACTTTTGAGCTTAGTCCTTATAAACTGGTAACACTCCAGCTGCAGTACGCACTCACTGTTTACAAAACGACTCCAGAGAAGCAAGTACGGGTGGGAGGCGAGAGGCAGGGTGATGCCAACTTCAAGCCCAGCCTGGGCAACAGCAAGACCCTCAGAAACGGGGCGGGGGTCGCGGCTCAGCGCGAAGGCCCTGGGTTCAGTCGCCAGTACCGAAAAATACATATATTTTTTAAAGGGCAAGGCACCTTGAAGAATCCCCGGAAATTGTTATAAAGGAGAATGTAACATAATTTAGCGAGTAGCTGAACAAGTGTCCTACCCTATAGACTCTTGAATTTAGCTTAGTGGAAAAATGTGGTTAAATAAAATCTGTGGAAATGCTGTCCGTTTCCTTCCTTCGAAGGAACCCTGACGTGGGCCGCATTTAAAAACAGTGGGCATACCGCCCGCCCCATTGTTTGAAGTCCACCCCGAGCGGGGCCCGCGCCGCGCCCCGTTTCCGCCGTGCGCTCCCCGCTGTCGCCTCCCCGCAGATCCGCTCTGGCCTGGGTCTCGGTCGGTCCTCGTCCCGGACGCGGCTGGGGCGCGCGCGGCAGGGCCGGGCGCTAGTGGGCGCTGTGGGTCCGCGGAAGGCGCCGGCGCGGGCACTCGGGGCTGCTCGCCGGCGCGGCGCGACTTGGGGATCCGGGCCCTGCGCGCGCGGCTCCTCGGCCCCCGCTCTCCGGCACGCGCGGGTCCTGGTGGCCACAGAGTCCCCCGCAGGGCCCGGGCGCGGGATGGGAAGAGCGCAGACCGGGGCGCGGGCCGCGGCCCCGACAGCGGTGGGGCCCGGCTGATTGTCCGGGACCCAGGGCGGTGAGGACCACGGGGCGCCGGGGCGCTGCGCGCGTCGTCCGCACACAGGGGCCTCGCGGGACTCGGGGACCCCGGCGCCCCTGAGCGCGCGCTGCCGGCTTCGCGCTCTGAATCCTCCGTGCAGTCCGAACCTCGCCAGGCTGCGGGGACGCGGCCGGCGTGGCGGGGACGGGCGGCCTGTCGGTGGCCTCGGGCCCTGTGGTCCCCGCGACGCCGTCGCCCCGCCCGCCGCCGCCGCTCTGCTCGGGGGGCGCCTGGCACCCGCGGGCCCCGGGCCGCCGCCGTCCGCTACCTGTCAGCCGAGCCCCGCCTCGCGGCGCCCAATGCCGGGCGGGGCGGCGGACGGACGGGCGGGGCGGCCAATCAGCGCGCGGCGGCGGCGCGGCGGGCCAATGGGCTGCGCGCGGCGGGGCGGGGCCCCGCGTTTATAGCGCTCTGACAGCGCGCCCGCCGCGCTGACTCTCCGCGGCGGGGACGGCGGCGCCGGCCAGAGCGACGAGCCGCGCGCAGCGGGTCCCGAGCCCGCCCCGCACACAAAGGCCCGCGCGCCCGCGCTCGCGGCGGGGTCGGATCCGCCCAGCTGCCCCGCGGGCCGGGAGCTGCGAGAACCGAGGAGGCGCCCTTCCCGCTCCGCTCGCCGGGACATGGAGCCGCGCCGACGCGGCGCCCGCGCGCCCGGGCCGCTGCCCGCCGCCCTGGATCTATAGTCGCCGCGACCCGCGCCCGCCGCCTCCGCGCCCTGCCCGGCACCCTGGAGCCGCACGGGACCCGGCCGACCTCGCTGCGTCCGGCGCGGCGCCCCGGAGCCCCGAGCCCGCCGCGCCCCGACCGCGCGCCCTAGGGCCGGCGCGAGCGCACCCGGCCGCGGCGCCTCGGAGCCCAGCCGCCCGGAGGGAGCCTCGGCGCCCCGGCGCGTCCCGTCCCGTTGGCCCCGGAGCGCGCGGCGCCGGAGCGGCCTCGCCATGGGCGCGCGCCGGGACTTGGTGTGGAAGTACTGCTGGGGAGTGGTGATGGTTTTATGCAGAACTGCGGTCTCCAGATCCATAGTTTTAGAGCCGATCTATTGGAATTCCTCGAACTCCAAGTAAGTGGCGTCCGCGAGGTCCCTCGATCCCCGCCCCGGGGTCCCCGCGCCGCGCCGCGCCGTCCGGGCTGGAGGAAGGCTCGGCCCGTGGAGCGCGGTTCGGGAGCCCGGAGCTGGTCCCGACCCGCACCTCGCCGCCCTTCCCGGGTGAAAACGCGGCTTCCCAGCCCGCGCCGACCCGAAGGGGCGCTCTCCGCGCGTCTCCTGCCCGGGCGCTCCGGGGTACCCAACGCCCCGGGCGGCTCGGGTGGCGTCCGGGAAGGGATCTGGCGACCCGGTCCGAACCTCGCTGCTTTCCCTGGACGCAGAACGCGGCCGCGCCCAGGGCGGGCGCCCGGCGGCCCCGGAGACCCGAGAAGACGCTGAGCTCGCGGAGGTGCAGGCGGCGCGGCCCGGGTTCACCGGCTGCAGGGCGGGCGGCGCGGGCTGGGTCCTGGGCGGCGGAGCGCGCCCGCCAGAGGGGCCGGAGATGGGGGTGCGCGGGGAGCTCGCCCGGACGCGGGAGAACGCGGCGCGAGCCCTGGAGGCGGCCGCGGGTTCGTCGCCGGAGGCCCGCGGCGCCCGGCCTCTCCCTTCGAGGACAGTCGGGCCCGGAGCCGGACTCCGGTTTACGGCCGCCCTCTGCCAGAGCTCGGGCCCTGCGGAGTCGCCGCTGGCGCCGCAGCCTTCGGCGCGGGGGCCTGGGCAGGGCCGGGTCCTGAGATCGGACTGGATCGTGTGAGGCGGCAGGGCGGAGGGAAAGCCAGGCCCGGCGGGGGTAGCCCGAGTTCGGGGCCAGCGGTGCGCCGGGGAGCGGGAGGACGCAGCCGGCCGCGCGCGCGGGCTGAGGCGCAGAACGGGGACTTTAGGCTCGGGGAACTTGGGGCGAGCGCGGGGCGCCAGCGGCCTGGCTGCGGAGCCCAGGTGGCGATCCGCGCGCGATCAGGGGCCTGGGTAAAGTTGAGCGTGGGTGCCACGCGCGTAGGCACAGGGGCAGGCGCGGACGTCGCTCCCGGGAGAAGGAGCGTGCCCCTGCCCTGCAAGTGGTAAATTTCAGACTCACCGTCGCGGGCACCCGCATCCCCACGCAAGGGCCACAGCGGCACGCGTCCCTCGGCCCCAGCACGGCGCTCGCCGACCCGAAGTTACTTCCCGCAGCCCCCTCGTGCGGCCCGACGTCGCGCGGGATCTTCCCGCGAACGCGAGGCGTTGCGTGTGCCGGGCCCGCAGTGGCTTCCCCGCCGCGACACGGAGGCGAGAGGCGCCGAGAGCCGCCGGGCCGGGCCGGGACCTGCGCGCGGCTGCTGCCTGGATGGAGCCGGGGCGCGGCGCCGGCCCCTGCGCGCGGCGGCCGACAGAGGGCGCTGTGCCACGCGGAATGCCGCGCGCCCTCCCCGCCCCCACTCCGCCGGCCTGCCTGGCCCGCGCTCCCCGGAGCCGGACCCCCCCCCTTTAATATTTACATTTAAATCTAGTTGAAAGAAATTCCCAGTAATCCCTGTCAGCGTTGAACTCGGTGTGTGCATCTTTGTTGCGATTGACCACGCGTGGATGTGGATCTGGGAGGAGGATTAGGAATACCTCCCTGGCAATAAAGTAGAGCGATCTTTATTAGCATCTCAGGTCTGGTTTTCTTTTCCTGAAGTGTTGGGAGGAGAGGAGACGCGTTTACGCCGCCGGGTGCCTACGCTCCGGGTCTTTTCCCCAGCTTCGCCACAGGTCTAGAGCCCAGCGAGGGCCTGCACTGGGAGCAGCCCTCTTTCCGCTGCGCTCGGGGCGCTGCTGCTGGCCTCTGCAGTCAGCTCCCCCAGGACCCTCGAAGGGCTTGCCGGGGGCTGGCTAGTGTGTCCCAGCAGAGCCCGCTGCGCTTGAGCGATGGGAAAGACTTCCTGGAGAGATGACTTGAGGCTTTGGGGGGGGTCTCTCTCTTTCTTTTTTCTTTTTCTTTTCTCTTTTTAAGACTGAGAGTGGATAGCCCTAGCACGGGTCCCCAGGTCTGCCTCCCTTGGCGGCGTTTGCGTGTTTACTCCAGGGGAAGCTTGCGGCCTGGGAACGCAGGAAGGGAGTCAGACGCGCTGAAGTTTCACGTCACTTTGTCTGAAGTGTGGAACAATTCACTGGTGATGAAGCAGCCGTCGGTAATTAGATTTGTTTCATTGGGAGGTCAGCCTTTTGAGCAGGTGGGCGACACAGGGGGCAGGCAGCGGCTGTGTGCATACAGGGCCCGGAGAACCCTCGCTAAATTCTGCGTCTGCGTCCCTGGACGCACATTGTCTGTGGCTCCATCCCTGAGAGTTCATGTAACGTTTCCAAAGAAGTTCTGAGCACAGAGACCCCCGTGGCGTCTGGTGGATTTTTTCTCGTTGTTTCTGGAGATTTTGGTTCTGTGCAGGTCATTTCAGCCCTTTCATTTTATCCCCCCAATCCAGGAGAAAACAGCAAAGCGTAGCTTCCATTACTAATTAACATTTCAGTAAAGCTTCCCCCGGCCCAGCCTGTTTTTTGCCAAAATAAAATAGCTAGCTGTGCTTTTAAAGTGATTTCATTGAGGGCAGTAAAGCTGCATTGGTATGGTATTCTACACATTTGCCGGCTGTTGAAAATTTCAGGCGAGCGTCCGTTTACTGTATTTAGGGTCTCTGTTCCCTCTGCATTCAATACTAGTTACCCAACAAAGTATTTTGCTTTTCCCATTTAATTTTCCCCTCTCCATAGTACCGAATTCCTGATATTGATTGACTTGCTCCAAAAGAATGGCTGGATAATATCCAGATAACCTGTAATACATGGGTCTCACCCCAGTCAGGCGCTGAATAAATACAGGCCTGTCAGATTGATAAAATAAACTACAATGGATAGTGCTGTTTAAACAGCCCATTCAGTACCATATATATGCCAGCCTGCCTTCCATTGTGTCTGAAATTCTTATTTTTGTAGGTAAACAAATGCACATTCAGTGCTGATTGAATAGCCCCTTGGACTCTGCTCTGCAGCTTGCGTTTGGGTTAATCTTGTCGGTTTTAATATAGAGAGGGAAAAAAAGCACAAAGCACCAGGGGTGGGATTGTTAGTGCTTTCACATCCACATTCCTCGCGTCTTGTCAGGATGATCAACTGTAGGTAATGGACTGTCTTGTTGCACAGGACGACCGAGCCAGGCAGAGAGCACAAAGACAGAGCTGGCAGCGTGCTTGGTAGCCTGCTTTGCAGGAGAGAATGTCTCTGGGAATTGTATGTCTCAGGGCTGCACCGCTGCAGCCTCCAGCCTCAGAAACTGGAGCTGGAGGTTAAGATGATTTGTTAAGCACTTGGTTCTGAATCTTTCACAAAGTCTAGCGCCAGACTCTTGTCCGAGGGATGTAAAGAAATGCAAATGACTCCGACCTTCCTCAGTGTTTGTGACTCTGAGCACAGTACAAGGACAGGTGAATTAGAGACTGGCTGAGAGCTGCAGGTTGGAATAGTTTCTGCCTGGACTAGGCTGAAAGACAGTTGGGATATTTGTGTTAATTATCCGGAGGCCACCGTCTGTACCCGGAGGAGGAGGTAGACCCTCCGGTCAGTGGTCAGTGTGACTGCCTGCAGATGGACCTTGGCGTTGGCGTTGGAGCAACCTTGCTCCCTTGGCTTCCACGGAAATATTTCTGGTTGCTTCCAGGAGCGCCCTGTGTATGAAACCTAACTTTGAGTGCTTTCACCTAATGGGAAACGATTCGAGATCTCAGTGTGACCACCACCGCGACGCGTCACAGGAATGGGAGTGGCAGGGAGCAGGCGATGGAGCCTGTGGACCCCACTGAAACATGCTTTCGGGAAGATGCTTCTTGAACGTTTTAGGGACACCGCACCTCCTTCATTGCCAGCAAGACTCGAAGAAGCCCTCTTCTAGGAAAGATGATTAAAATGCCCCTCAGCCTCTAATCTCTGCCTTTCTTTGCGGCTGACATAAAGAACCTGTTTTTCAGGTCACTTATTTATCATCCGTCTACATAGATTTGCTTATGAGCTCACCCTTTGTGTAGCAGAGGAGAGCCTTAAAGAGGAGTGTTCAACTGTTTAAAATATTTTGATTAAAATATGCAGGACCCATAGAAGTATAAGCTTCTGGTAAGGAATTAGCTCTTTCAGGGAGGAGCCTGCCCTCTCCTTTGAAGGGGGGAACGAGGAAGGGGCCGGGAGAGGAATCAGAACAACAAAGAAGGAAGGATGGCAAATGGGACATGTTCGGAACAGCTTGGAAAAACTCCTGTGGCTTCATTGTCTCTCTAAAGCCAAAGAATACAAAGACATAAGCAATTCAGCCCTTCTCCCATGATGGAAAATGCGGACCGTTGACACGGCTCCCCTGTTTAACTTGTTTAATTCTCATTTTAAATTCAGCACTATACCAGCCGTGTGAACTCTGAAGATTTCTTTAGTAATCCATTTTGTAGTTCCGAATCAAAAACAAAGTGAAAGGGTCTGACACAATTTGCTTTTATTTTTAGGCAAATCAGCCCTGGTCATAGTTAATAAGGGGATTACAACCCAGACTAGGTCTTTACAGATGCAGTGTGAATCAAGGGCAGAGCAGAAAGAAACTGATCCCTTTTGATTGAAGTGTGGTAAAAAGGCATAGAGAAACTAGTGGCAGTAATCTGATTGTATGGCAATAACACCACCATTTTCTGTCTTTCAGATAAAAATAATGTGGTAAATCCATGCAGTTCATAAGATGTAAAGGCAGATAAAGGGGGGAGCCATGGCAACATATAGATTAGCTTGATGTTGGAAATGACACGTCTCTGAAAGGCGCGTGAGACGCAGGCCCTTGCTCCAGGCTGTGGAGTATTATGTGGAAGCCACGCAGGCTTGGAAACTCGGATTAGGACGCATGAAAGCTCCACTTGTGGTCCGGGGTGGCTGGAGCAGCGAAGAAAAGCTGCTCAGTTCTTGCTCATTGGTGGAGGATAATATGGCCAAGGTAGGTTTCATTGACTGCCTTTTTATAGATGGAGATGGAGGCTGATTAAAACCTCAGCTCGCTGCAGTCGTTAGGGCCGGGAAGCCTTTCCTTCTTAACTCCTGGCCCGGCAGTGCAGGCCTTTCTGTGGGATTAACTGCACTTGGCGGTTGTGGCCTTCATCTTTTGGGACTTCAGGCAGGGGCCTGCTGGGCCGCCACTGAGACCGGAGGGGATAGGTAGGGCTGGGGTGATCCGAAAAGAAAACAGAGGCCTTTTGATTCCCTCCCGCCTGGGACCTGCAGCCTCTCACAGGCCTGGAGGGAGGAGCAAAGGTAAACACGGTGCATTGTCCTCTCCGTTGTCTGTCGCACTGGAGTCCCCTGAGATTCATCTTTTCCTAGGGGAGCGGGGAGTAAATATAAAGAATGGGGGAGGGGCGAGTTTCACATTGAATTCCTGTTCATTCATCCACCTTGGTGTCAGACCATCAGGCTTGGATGCTACTTTACTGGAAACTAAATCGTGACCTTGGAGTTGGGTGGGGTGGGCTCCTTCGGCATAAATTTTAGGATTATTAAAGTGACAGTGTTGCCCCACTGGAAAGTTATAAACAACAAAAATTCCCCGTGCTGTTGACTCTTATGGTCCTGTGTCCCCAACAGCCTTGTAAACAAGCTGGACTTCTGTTTTTGCTTTCCACACTTTCCCCTTTAGTCATCAAACAAAATAAACCATTGAATCCTTGGTTGGGCGACATGCAGAGTGATCCCACAACTGGGTCAAGCCAGGAAGAAAATATTTGCTTTCTTGGCGCTCATTCGACCTTACAGAAAAGTCCCAGTGCTTCTTCAGGAACTTGGAAGACACTGGAAATACTGAAGTCTCCAGGACACGCGCAGGCACACATGCATACACACACACACACACACGTGCACATACAAACATGCACACACACACACACCTGCGCACATGCACCCCTACCCGCATGACCTTCTTGATGGAGGTGACCTTGGCTACATTTTGCAGAGGGCAACTAAGTGCTGTTTCTTCCCAGCAACCTTAGGCCTCTCCAGACTTCTGCTTCTGTAGGTACCTGATGGAGGTTGTCAGTGAGTCCTAAATGTTTACACCTGACCCATTTCATTGGCTTAGTTCCCAATTCTCAGAAGACCTGATCATATATGTTGGGCTATGGACACACTACATTTGTCACCTGTTTTTCTGTGGAGAATTCTATTTTATGACTACAGAGGATTACTCTAGTCATTACTAAGTTGCTTCCCTGCAGTAAGAACAATTTTAAAAAGTTGGGCACAGACCTCCCGTACTGGGTCCCTGCGCCTTTACCTTCCTTTCTAACTTCATTCAGGCATCTCTATGAAAAGACCCATTTCATTTGTCTAGATTCATCAAAGAGAAGGGGCGCCCTCTATTTTACAAGCTGGTCACATCCTAGCACCTTGCATTCTCGGTTTGACAATGATTGCTAATGGCCCATTCAGCTAAAGTATTTGCTTGTTAACAGGGAACAGAGCATGATAAATGTCCAGCAAGCTTGCAGGGCCCCCTTTAGCTTTTCAGATGCAGACTGGCGCGTATTTATGGCAGGCAAATGACAAAAGAAGAGGCTGAATTGGCCTGGCCTCCAGCTTTCTCTTAGGAGCAGGGTTAAAGTGATTAAAGACATGATTTGAGGAATTCCTGCCATGTGTTTACCAACCGCCATCCAGCAGTGAGCTTCTTCTCCACCTGTGTGAGCAGGTTCCAGCAGGGCAATGCAGTTGGGGGGTCTCACAAACTGGCCCTGAGAATGGGTGACCCATTGTGAATATTTTGCATGCACACCAAATACCAGGTGAACCTCTTTCTGTCACCCAGCTGTAAATTCGCTGTGTCTCTAGACGTTTGCTTCTAATGTATAAATTCAAATGTGTAATTTTAGTCCAGGGCTTTCTGTGGCTGGTGAGTATGTGCTTGCTGATTTCAAACTAAAAAAAAAAAATGTGGGCAAAAGCTCCGCTCCAGAAGAACAAGCTGTTTCTGCCCTGAGTAATTCTCCAAACAAAATGTGAAGAACAGATGGGCAGAGGTAGGGCCCTGGTAGCTTGCACTCCCATTCTCTGGGTGAGCTCGGAGCTTGCCGTGGGGGCGCGCTGTGAATGGGAGCTGGTGTTCTACCATGCTGGGAAAGCATCCTTTTCTTCAGGGTTATAAATAGACTCCATATAGAACGATTAAACAATCCAGTTTATTTTCCCCATTGAAATTCAGTTGCATCCAATTTTAATTATAGTATGTGTATCGCTCTTCCAGTACTTGCTAGTGAAGTCCCTGTTACTACCGAGGCGGTAATTTGTGCTTTTCACGGATACCACTCCCCACTATCTCCCCAGAATAAGTATGAGTGCTGTGCAGATTTTTGAAACCAATAGGGCAAACATTTGTGTGTGTGTGTTGGAGGGAAGTGAATAATTATAGATGGGCCAAAGGCACGGCTTGCTTGGGAAAGGAGCAAGTTGCTTGGGGGCAACTTGGCACAGTCTGTCAGCTCACCCCTTTGCATACTGTGGTCCTTCCCACCTTCCAGGCTGGTGGTGTCTTTCAGAATCCTCTTCCAGCCACGCGGGTTATAGAGCTCGTGAACCTGAGACACGGCTTCATTGTGCAACCTCACAAACCCTGCGTCCCAGCCCTTCTCTTCCCCCATCTCCACTGGCTTGTGATGTCCCGATTCTGTGTGTGATTTTGCTCTGAGTCAGAACTGCCAGAGGAGTGAATGGGGCAGGGCAAATCTTGTTCATGTCCTTGCTGTCCACAGTATATCTAAAACTGAGAAGCTGGAAGATGTCACTTCGCACTTAACTCCCAGAAGTATATCGTGGGTAGAGGTGATATAGATCAAAACGAGCTCCTGTGGGCCTTGGATCCCCTCTTCCTGTAGGGAACAGATCATTGTCATACAAGACTGTTGATGACGTTCAAGATTTCTCCTAGATGTGTTCTCCCTGGATAATGTAGCTCAAATATGACGCTTTTAACCCTTCCCTCTCTACTCCTAGGGCACTTTTGGAGTTAAATGCCTTGGGTGTAGACGAAAGGGCACACACATCCTGCAGGTCCTTCCTGCCCTATTCTGCCCCACTTCCTTGTCTGAAAAGCCAGGCAGTGCCCTTGCTTCATTGCTGGGGTCCACTTGTGCACTTCCGGGACTCCCTCCCTGCAGCGTTTTAACCAGGCACCTGCTCCTGGACCTCTGCCCTCCAGACTCCAGTTTTAGAGCACCAGAATCACCCCAGGGCTGTGAAAATGGATTTCTGGGCCCCACCCTTAGAGTTCTTGATTTCTGCAGCCCAGCCTAAGGTGGGGCTGGGAAATTTACATTCCTAGCAGGCTCCTAGGAGACTCAGTGCACTTAGAGAACCTTTACCCCGCATTCGCCTGTTTTGGAAAACAACCTAGCACTGGGTCATGTACTTTCTACCCCTGGAGCAGGATTTCTTTTGGTACCGGGAATCAAACTGACAACCTCATGCTTGCCAGGCAGGCGCTGTGCCACTGAGCTATCTCCCTGGCCCTGGAACGGAATTTCTGTGGAAATCTGTGACCCTGCCTTGCTACTCCCTGGCCCCATTCTTGTGTTAATGAGGCATGGGGGCTCATAACTATTCGGCTGGTTACTGAGCTCTGAGAGTACAGGGCTGACTGGTCCCTCCCCTTGTGGTTGATATACCAAGGATGCAGGGACTATTCTAAGGAAGCGCCACATTCTGTGATAGCGCCCCAGGGTCCCCTCTCCCAGGGAGCACTGGGGAGGGAGGGCTAGGGAAGCAGCCCAGGGGAGGAGAAGCTTAAGACGGGGAGGATTGCTGCATCTCTAAGCAGTCCCGGCAGATTGCTGACATAGAGAACTGCAGGTCAGGGCAGCCTGCCTGCAGCGTCCGCCTATAAACCTGCGCTGTTAATGTCATGCCTCCGGCCACAGCACACAGACAGACCCCACAAATGGAACAAACATCCCACAGGACAGCAAGTCCTCCAGCATCAGGCACCTAGTTAGTGCAAGGGTTCTGACACCTTTGCTATTCAGAGTGTGTGGACGTGGACAGGTAGGTGATTCTATGCAGTGAGGACGCAGGCCAGGGGCTGTGGGAGTCTGCTCAGGCACCTGCTTTGGAATTCACTCCTGTGAGCTAATTCTGCCGTAGCCATTGATTATAATTTTGAGAGCAGTATCCTCCTTGTCGCTCAGTTTTCCCAGCTCTAAAATGGGACAGTAATATAATAGCATCGAATGACAGAGTAATGAAATTGTGGTCAGGATTAATTGTGTTTGAAGAGAATAGCCCTGTGCTTGGCATGAGGAGTCAAAAATCAACTATTATTAATAAAAATTAATTGAATATCTGACTGGCTGTGGTTCAGTCTGCTTTCCACATACAAAGAGAAAATGAAAATACTCCATTAATAAAGACGATAGCATAACACTTTTACCTTTAAACTTTGGTGTTATATTTTATTTTGTTTACCTGCCAAGCTTTGACTTTCTGCTCTATAAAATACCTTTCAATTTCCTGTCCAATACCCAGTTACTCTCTCCTCTGCTTCCCTACCCCTGTGTGTTCTCTGGAAATGTATAGTCTGGGACATTCTCTTGGCCATTCGGCTATGCACCCGGAGTAGGGTCTTTGTCTGAGCCCACCTTGCATATTCTGATGAAGGGTATAGCAAGAGATCGGCATGTGGAGTGAATACCTGAACTCGGCCTGTAAGGTTGGAGAGTATAGCAGTTTTCGAACATGTTGCATGATATTCCTCATCTAGACACCTCCTTTCCTGCTGGATGTGGTTTCCTATGACGGCAGTTGTATGTGCTACTCGCTATGCACCCGCTGCTATTCTCACTGCTGGACACATACTTGTTAAGTACAGGTTTGGTTAAGTCATCATAGCGGCCACATGAGTACTCTTGCTATTTCCCTTCATGCAAAAGGGAAACTGACTCTGAATTGGTTGCTCAACTTATCCAAACTCATATACCTGAGAAGGGGATTTGAACCCAGTACCGGGTTCCTTCCTCTCGACTCTGCCTTGCCTATCTGTGTACATTGCTGCACGGGGGGGTGGTTGGTAATTGGTGTCTAAATTAAGTGTGGCTTGCTCCAGTCAGTACAGATGAGGCGGGTAGAGAGAGCGTTGGGTGTGACTCTCCCATTGTCTGTTCTTGGAGTCACTTTCTAGGGTGGCCATGCACTTCTAAATGAAGCCTTTGACTCTCTGAGTCAACGAGGTCCTATCCCCTGAAAACAGACTCCGGGGCAACCCACTGAGAGGTAGACCAGGCTGTTTTTGCAGTGTATGCTATCGTTGCATTTACCGAGTATTATTCCTTTCACTATGAACATTTTCCTCTTCAAAATGTAAACAATGGGCTCTTTCTGGGAGAAAGAGGTCAGATTTTGGGGGAGGGTTGCGTTTGGTTAGACACTGAGGGTGCGTCAGGCCAAGGAGATAGTATGACATCTTTTTTAGAGTCTAGTCACAATTAAATGCCATTTTATTTTGGATTTTGGGATCCGTGCCAGCTTCCAGCTTGTCAGAGCTGAGAAGACTCAAATCAAGTCCAGGCCTATTTCTACAGCAAACTGGGGATCTGGCTTCTTGCCTGTGGATTCATTCAGTGGAGCCCATCTGGCTTTTGATGTTCTGCAGGTTTGGAGCAGTTTGTTTAAGGAAACCAGGCGCGGAATATCAGTGGGCCTGGGGCTCTCTTGACTTCACAGTGCCGCCTGGTTTGCATTGTCGCCCGCTGGTCAGCTGCTTACCTGCAGACTGAGCGGCCAGCCAGAATCTCTTCTCAAAGCAGCCTTCATTTCTTGGAGAACTTGGGCCCGCTGCGTGCTCTTAAGCCTTCTCGTCCAGCTCACCGCAGCTTAGAGCAGGGGCAGCCTGTTTGAATAATTTACGGGATTTAACTTCCGGGGCGTTTTGTATCTCTGGTCAAGGTGACTGCAGGCGGCATGCGGAGACGCAGAGGGAATGAATCTACTGTCCAGGGTGACGCGGGTCGCCGCGCGCTCTGTGAGAGGCCCGTTTGGGGTGCTTCGGGGGGAGTCAGTAGCCAGGACTGCTTTCATGCCCTTTGGCGGCTGCGCTTCTGTAGCCTGCTCTGTTTCTCTTGCTGGCTCCTTGTCCCTGCCCCGTGGGCTGAGAGATGCGGCAGAGGCCTCCTGACCCGCGCCCCCAGCAGCCCTGGACCGGACCCTGCTCGGAGCCCGGGAGGGGGAAGTGTGGGAGCGGCTGCCCAGGGGCTTGGGGAGCAGTCGTGGCTGCACGGACGCATAAACCGCCTGGAGCCGAGGCTCGGATGAGAGCCCCTTCTTCTGTCTAGAGGGAAACGAGGGGTTTCCTCTGCTCTTCTGCCTGACTTGTTCATTCTGTCGTTCACTGCGTCCGTGGGTGAGAATGGTCTGCACCTACCCCCCGCCCCGCCAAAAAGCAGAGGTTTCGTTTTTATAAGACGAGGGTGACGCGTGTTTCTAAATAGCCAGATTCTTTGCGTTTCAGAAGCGGTGTGTGACGGTGAGCGGATGACAGGGAAGAGGACTGAGAGAAGAGATGCGCCGGCCTGGCTCGGGCTGGGGACCTGGCCCCCTGGCCCTGCCTGCGTTCCCTGCGCTGGGGTGCGGGGTGCTGAGTGCCGCATGGCTTTCCTCTCTGTGATTTTTCCCACTTGAGTAAATGAGCAAAGGGACCTGAACAGGTCTGAAACAACACAGAACCTGCTGGAAATGCCCTCTGCATCTCTGTGCCAGAGCGCGTCCCTTCTGGGCCTCCCCTGTAAATAACATGAGTTCCACCTTCCTTCGTAGGCTCTAGCATTGCTAAAAGCGTGGCTGGGAACAAGACCGTACAGGTGCAGACAAATTACAGTTGGGAAAGAAGCCTGCAGGGCCTCTCGGCTCGAAGGGTTATGAAACCCTAGTTTCAATCATGGAGCCAGTGTGGTTGCCCAGCCAGCAGGGCCTGGTTGGCACTGGGGATCAGCCCACTTCCGTTTTTACTGTACACTCCAGCACCCCAGCCTTCCCCTCAGCCCCAGATTTTGCCTTAGTGAACTACATAATTCGTGAAATTTTTTTTTTAATGAGGTGGGGTTGTTTTGGTGTGTATATGAGGGCTGTCCTAAGTCAGTTCCATAAATAATCTATTTTTGTTCTGGATCTTATAGCAGAGATTTAATTACTCTTCTGTTTGTGAAAAAGGCTCCAATCCTGTATGTGCATTCAAAGTTTGACTTGTTAATTAACACACAAGCTTTAGATACATTTTCTGCCTCCTTGTGTAGCATGTGTCCTGTGGATTGGAGGTTTTCATGACAGTGAAAATCACTGCATGGATAAAAATGTAATAAATATTTGTGTTACTCGTGCTATTTTCCTGGAAAAAAAAAAGTTTAAACTATGAGATTAGTGTTTTAAAGGACACTTTAGCCCCCAGTGTTTTGAGCATTATATCACAAATAAAAAACAAGATTAACATCAAAAAGGGTCAGTTTTCATTCAATTGTACAACCCTGTAGGCGGTGAAATTTAATATTCTCTTGACTCCATTGTAATTGTAGACTGACAGAGGGAAACAGATAAGTTTAAAGAAGAAAATCCACCACCACGCACACAGACTCAGCCCACTGCAAGTTAGTGTCATCGGGCCAAGAAGTGGACCCTCGAGGTCTGTCGCCACAAATTAGATTGTGTCAAATAAAACTGTTTAGAGTGCAGTTGGTTCAGCTCCTTCCCAGCCGACCCGTGTGCCTGCCCCACCTGGCAGAGTTGCCGGACTGGTTTGTGCGCCTGCGGGCTCCCCCACCTTTGAATTCTGCGCTTCTCATCTTTCTTTCCTTGAAAAAGTTCTGCTTGTGGTTGGTGTGAAGTTGGAAATGTACACCCCACTCCTGGCCCTCACCTTTATGCCTCTTTAATGGTCCCCAGTTGTACAGCCTGCTTTCCGACCCCTTTTCTCATCCTGAATACAT